>JAZHYW010008873.1:0-67232 GCA_037355805.1 Ixodes ricinus | reverse complement strand
TTGTCTTTTGCATCATATTGAAAACCACATGACATAATCCCCTGAAAAGTTCATTATACATTGTACATAGAGAAATGTTTTGATGGGTATGCAGCTGTTGTTCGGTTTCTATTAAGCAGCTGACCACCCAGTCAAGTGAGGTAAAAATGGGGGCGCTTAATTAAGCAATGACGCACAGTTCTGCAGTGGCTGCTGAAGAAAGAAGCTGGGTGACCCTCGCTAGAGCAGTTCCCATTTCTGCCGCGAGAAGGCGAGCAACGAACTGGAGACGCAAATAGCAGGCAACATGCGGTGCAGTGAAGAGCTCCGGCAGTAGTGCTGTATTTGCGTGGCCAACACTGCACTAGTTGCGTTCGAGACATTTTACCACAAATATTTTTTCACATAATCATGCCTGAGTTATGCCATGCTTTCCTGAATTAAGTTACATTCACTCCAAATATCCCATGCTGTCTTTTTATGCAGGTTCATGAACTCAAGCAACTCGGGGGCAAGACTGCAAGCAAGGCCACCAAGCGGATGCTGACGCATCTGCTAACTGATGAGCTAGCTGCACAGTTCTCGTGGATCGGAAGAAAGGGAAAACTCAACTTTTCAGTTTTAAAGACTGCCACTGCAATAACTGGTAAGCCAGAAACTTGAGAAAGTGACTATTTCGACGTCAAACAAAACTAATCTAAAGGTTTACTCTTAGATGTACGACATGACTTCTAAAAAGCTCAAAAATCAATTTTTTTAATATTTGTCCATCTTTCATGTAAATAGTAGCTTACTTATTTTGACAGCAAGAAAGAAGCCAAGTTTGTATTGTTTACCAGCTTTCCTGTGAATGTGAAAACATTTTTTAGCTATTTTCATCTCAGACATTGAAGTAGACCCCTCTGGGAAACACTGAGATAACAACAAAAATCCCTCGTACTGCTCTTCCCTCACTTGAGTAATTTTGTCTTTTTACCAGGTTAGCATGAAATGGACCTGGTTTATGTCTTGAATAATTCTGTACATTGAATCTTTAGATACTTTGTTAGACACTAGACAAGATAAGTTAGACACTAGACAGCATAAAATCGGTCTTGCAGTGTATGGCAACGCTGGCTTGTGCTGTGGATGCGCAATGTAGCCAGTGCGGTATGACTATGGTGCCCGGGACGCGTCTCTGACTGGTGAGTGGTAAGAAGTTACAACCGCAAAGCAAGCACTTCATGCTGTCAATTGTCACTAATCCGGCAGTTGGTGGTGGAAATACCAGAACACCAATAGATATAAGGATTTCTGCTGTTGCGACGTTTCGAACCGTGTCTGGATAGTTTTTGTCAGCGGACTATCTGCTGAGCGAACTGCAACAGGCGTTTGCCGCAGCTCCTGCTGTGCCACCACCAGGGTCGCAACAGGCAACAACATGAAGGTGTATGATGCCACGAGCCGGAAGACGAAAAGCCAAAAATAAAGACTCGATAAGCACACCAGGTGAAGATGCGTTCCAGGCACCGTAGTATGACTGCTAGGCTGGTTTTTTTTAAGTGCACCAAGCAGTAGTTATTGCACAAGCGCATGCTGGTATGATTCTTACCCTAATTGGAATGGGGACGGCTAAGGACTCGACTCAGGATTCGTGGGTTCTGCCGAGCAAATGTTTGCTCCATGTGCTCTGAGGTGCCTTGCACTAACATGATCGACCACTGATCCCCTTTCTTTTTTCAAGCATTTTTGGGTATAGTGTTGTTTGTCATATGCACTAATCTGGTTTCAGATGCTGCAAAGAAGTTGCCAGGAGGTAAAGATGCCATCGAGGACTCAATCAAGTCTTGGCTTCGGCACGCCCCTGAAAGGGCCAAGGGCCAAAGGTGCAAAGCACCTGAAGCGGACCAAAATGAAGGTACGCTTTTCATGCATGTGTAGCCATAGGGCTTTGAAAATGTTGCTTTTATGAGGCCAGTGCAAAATAAATATGATACCTTAAAATAGCAAGCATCTGCCCACTCAATGCTAAGCACCCACCCCCAAATTTTGCAACATCTGAAAAGGAATGCACAGTACACACTGTGGGTTCGCTATTTAGCGAAAAGTCCTCATCGAGCTAACTATCCACGCCATAGTCCGCTCTTTGCGCGGCTACGGTCGGGTTTGTCCATTGACTGCCTCTTGGCTCCGGTGGACGAGAGACTGCACCAACACAGTGAGTCCATTTTCGACGTGCTTATTGACTCGTATGCCAACACGCTTCGCTCTAGGACAGTGAAAGTCTGGGCGCTGGCTCAATTGCCAGTATCAACCGGTCGGTTTCCTGCGCTGCCGCAATAGACATATTCACGGGAAGTTGGAAGCCCACAAAGAAAAACCGAGCTCAATAGAGCAAGAGCTTCCGCCGACTAGAGCCCCCGGCCCAGGTTTGGGGCCGGCTTCTATAGCCTTTCGGGAATAGGACGCGCCCCGGGGAGGCCGGTAGAAGTTTAGCCCGGAAACGGGACGCGTTTACAATCACTCCCAAGGGTGCGCCGGCGGTACTTTTACCCTACGAGGGCGAGGGGAGAGCCGTCCCCTTCGGGGAATACGGCCTCGAATCCTCGAATCCGGGAAGCCGTCGCTATGATGGCGACGACCCCCCATGGCCTGCACGTGGCTAGGGCCTAGATAGGGCAGAGAAACCTAGTGATTTCCACAACACATAGGAAACATAGGAAAAATTGATGACCTAATGAGCGCCCATTCCCCAATTTTTGCAATTATCTCCTTATTTTGAGTGGGCGCTTGCTCGGAATTTTATGGTAATTCATCATCCCATTGATTACTACAACCATATTGCTTTAATGCAGTTAAAGGTTTTTCAACCCCCTCTGTGGAACAGTAGCTAATGCGTCCCATCCCAGCCTTAGCCATTCATTTCCCCGCCAGAGGCTGCGTTTCTTTGGGGCAAAACCCCCGGCGGTTAAACAAATCAGGAGGCTGCCACTGTGGCATTTCTCATTGCTCAAATTTGGACCATAAAACCCCGAATTTGGATTGCTTTGCAGAATCTCATTTGTAAGTGTACCCCAGCTAAACAGACGGGACGGAGGGAAGGAGACAAACAGGCGCTAACTATGGTGCCCGGTACCCCGTCCATGTGCTGTTCGGCTTAACAATACTTTTTTATTGTTCCCTTGCTTAACCGCTACAAGCCGACGATGTCCTTGTTAGCATTTATTTTTTGGCTTTCAGTTAAATAATGTATAGCAGCCACAGTTTCTTGTTTATTGACCCGCCACTTTTTACTTTTCTTTTTGTGAGAGCGTATAATGCATACCATATTTTTATTATTTTTTGTGCACTCCTTTCTGGTTAACTATTGTACTATATTTGGGCAGTACTTTTTTTTTTCTCTAAAAGATAAAATGTATTTCCCTTTATCTTAAAATTTCTAGAGTCGGATTGAGAGGCCTTGCAGCACTTCCGACGCTGGAACACTGTCATCAGCAAGGAGCAGAGTGCCAGCGGGGAGTAGGAGGTCAAAACAGCTTTCCTTTGTGTGCGTCTGGGGTTTCGCTTGCAAACTTTATATATATCAGACCACAGCAGTTTGTTTTGAAGTTCATTATGCCAGGCCTCTTGTATGTGCATTTGTTTTCTCTTTCATACTTGCCTTTCACTGCCTGTGAACATCATTTCTGTGCTCTTCTGGATTTGCACCGCAATATTTTTTCGCACGTCTGATTTCAGTTGGAGTGACTTTTTTTGAACTTTTTAGTGTACAAGTTTTTGCTGTGCTTTTTTTTTTACAAAAAAAGGTTTTTTAAGGAAGTTGCATATAGTGTGGTGCACCTTGCAGTGGTTAGCTACCCTTGGTAATGTTGCAGTAAAACCACTGTGATCCACTGTGCATTCCAGCTGAGGTGTTGTTTTTGAAGTTGTCTTTCATGACAGGTGAAATAGATTTTAATAGAAAATTTAAAGATTTTTGTGAAGAAATGTGTTCTTCCTCACACTTAGCATAACATTTGTCAAGGTTGTAATGCTTTTATGGCACTGTTTATTCATACTGTGATATTTTGAACATGGCTAAGTTTAGACAAAGTGAATGCTTTTGAAAGGGTTTGCTTGGCATTTTTTGTTAACATGCTATACTGCTGCTTATTTTTGATAAGATGTTACCAAAGAGGCTGCATATAGCATGGTGTACCTTGCAGGGGTTAGCTACCCTTGGTAATGTTGCAGTAAAACCATTGTGATCCACTGTGCGTTCAGACTAAGGTGTTGTTCTCGAAGTGGTCTTTGATGACATGTGTTACATTTAAAAAGATTTTGGTTTGAATTTTTGTGAAGAAATGTGTTCTGTACGTTTGGCATAATGCATGTCAAGGTCGTAACGCTTGTATGACATGTTTATTCATACTGTGATATTTTGAACATGACTAAGTTCCGTTGTAGTGAATAATTTTGAAGGGGCTTGCTTGGCATTTTTTCTTAACAAACTATAGCATTGTTTATTTTTGGAAAAGATGTTACCAAAGAAGCTGCATAGAGTATGGCGTATGGTCGCGATCCATGTGCAGGCGATTGTCAACTGCTTTGTACTGGCAGCACCGGACAAAAGCGGCCATTTATGCACATTCTTCTTAATTCTCAAAGGCTTTGCGAACCAGGCGTAGAAGGGCATCCGATAGCAAGAGTAAGCCGCCACTGCATTACGTGCCAGGACAGAGTGATCAACGATCTCCTGTTTTCCTTTGCATGAATCATGACTATCTCGCAAGGCCTGTTTACCCCTGGTAACATTGTTGCAGTATGATCATTGTGATCAACTGCCTGTTCCTACTGTGTTTTTTTTTATAAAGTTGTTTAGGTATGTAGTTGCATTTAAAAAGTGTTGCTTTTAATTTTTGTGAATAAATGTGTTCCTCCTAACTTTTAGCATATGGTTCTTTAGAGGTACAAAGTTTGTACAGTATAATGTTCCTCGTTGTTTTTTTTTTTTTTAATTTTATTAAATTTTTTTAGAGTTAATATGTCTTGGCATGTGTATGCAGCATCTCTGGGATTTTGCAAATCTTTTCTAGGATAACGTTCAAGGCGTCTTCCGCCAGTGTCTTCCTCCACACGTGTTAGGATCGGATGCCTCTTGGTAAATTTACCTTTTCCCCACTTTTTTTTTTTTTTTTGAGCTCCCGGAAACGGGTGAGCTTCTCTTTGGCAATTGAGAGCTGAACGATCCCTTTGACTTCCAGTCTAAATGCCTTAACAAAGCTTTGCGCGTTCGTTAAGAAATACAATTCTGTAGTTGTCAAGTTATTCATGAATGCCCGGAGCTTGATTACGCCGCCCACTCCATCACACGAACGTTTCCGTGCCCTGATGCGGAAAATGTCCGCTTGTCGACGACATCTTTTTTCTTGAATTCGTACACCTGGAGGCTATATTTGAAGGGGCTTAGAGCACCGTCTGAGATATAAACGAGCTGCGTGAAAATTGGCAATACATCCTGCAGCCGCTCACCGACAAGGTTGAGCGTAAATAGCACGTGGGACGAGTCGTGGACGATGTCGTCGCTCACTACGCCGAAGATTAACGTTTCCTGTTCGGTCGTAGCCACGCAAGTAAATGTGGCAACCATCTTTATTTTCTAGTGATGTCCTTGCATCGCGTGCTGGATCACGACACTCCAGCTTTCAGCAAAATTAAAGTGCAAGATGATAGCACGTCACTTCACATGCGTTTTCTAAAGCCATATGGCTCTTCGCTGGGTGCGTCTGATAATGAGGCGGTCAATATATTTTTGTCCGGTTCTGGAACTTGATTAAAAAATCCATAACATCCAAATGTTTTTTTAAATCTTGTTACTGCATTTTTACAAGGCAAGCTCCATTACGTATGCGTGTTCGAGTCGTACTTTAGCCAGAGGTGAGTCATTCCTTTACAAACAGACTTCACATCCTAGCAAGAAGTAATCTTACAAAGGGGTCTTTTTCAAAAGCGTAAAGAAAAGAAAATGATACTTTCAAAATCGTAGAGGCGCAAAACGTACATACACATGATCGCAACTCAGTACATATTACACACGATCGCAGCTCGAATAGTGGACATCCAAGCGAAATATTACATTTGTAGAATGTGTTTCTTTATATAGTCGAATAATATATCTAAAATAATTTTAAAAATAATAAATTACAAAATTGGGGTCTTTGAGAAAATCAACTTTAAAGTTTCAACATTTGTTATTACTCACAATGTTTACGTGAAGATAGCGGAGCGGCTAGTAGACAAATCATAATGGTATTATTATATCAAGAATGGGCTTGCTTTGGGCTTTCCATAGAGCTAAAGAACAATTTACTTTAAGTACAGACAAAGTAATGACCTGTCAAAGTTGACCGAAAATCGACCTGAACGACGAGTTTGACATTTGTTTTAGAAAAAAAAATTCCTAAAAGTATTTGACTGCATCAAAGTATATTTATAGTACCTAATAAAGGAGGGAAAAAATTAAAATGATGGAGGAAAAACAATAGCGGCAGCAGAGGGTGTGAAACACGTGACCTGCGACGGCAGGCACAAAGACTACTTTCTGCGACTGCGGCTTCTATGATTCGTAACTCGAGAAACCCAAAATCTGGGCAAAATGCGGTTTCTGTCCCCCTTCATTTCAGAAATACCTCCAAAACATTTTTTTGTCGAAATTAAAAATTTGGAATTTTTAGTCTGCCCGATGTCAGATGAACTCAACCATATATATATACATATTTCTTTATTTGCGGACATAAGAAACCAGATTGCTTACATTGGTGTACTCATTTGCTATGTATATTTCCATGTATTAAAGATATAAAAAAAAATGTCTACGTGGCCTAGCCGGTAGCGTGTCTGCATCGTAACCCAAGAGCGGCTTGTTCGATTCCGCTCCGTCTGAAATTGTTCAAATTCTGCTCATGGAAACTTATTTACTTTTCGACCAATAAGGATTTTCCCGTTCCGCCGACACCGACGCCGACGCCGGGTTTTCGAGGCACTAACTCCTTAAAGCTCTGCGTTAATAAATATGGGTAACTTCTCGACGTCATCGGCAGGATACGGTTGCAAATTGTTATAAGGACTACCATAAGGACTTACTCTAAAATTTCTTTCAGGTAGCCATGAACAGCGCCAGTCTGTGGCGCATAGAGACTGATCCCAAGGATAAGATATCCTCGCTCGTCCAAAGTCCCAGCTCTACTGACTTCCTGAAGTTCTCGAAGCTTCTACAGAAACAAAGTAACACAAAACGTCAGTGGATACACTCCTACTGATTTAGTTAAAAGAAGTGATGGTCTTTTAGAAATCACGGCTGAAAGTCTAGAACTAAAAACGGTCCTAGACTCCAGGAAACTCCTAATTACCCTCCGTATTAAACGCCAGACTTTTTTTGTTTCGTCACTTCGCACCAAATCAAATTGAGTCATAAAATATTTACTGAAAGAACTATCATGTATTTGTTTTATGTTGCACGTCTTTTTTAAATCTCTCTAGCTTTAAATCTTGACATGGAACTTTCTGCATCTGAAAAACATTTATCTTGAATGAGATTATTATTGCCCAATGATGTGGTACCCTTCCAAGAGTCACACTGAAACATTTTTTGTGAACCAAACGTCTTGATAGCGGCGGACACTATATAAACTTTAATGGAAATTCGGGGTTTACCTGCCAAACCAAAAAAGGCATTTTGCACAACCCGGCGGAGGACTGAGGATTAATTTAGACCATCTGGGGATATTTTGACGTGCAACTAAAATATCGGTTACTCGGCGCCTTTTCCACAATAACACTTCGTCAGCTTGCGGCCACGTCGGCCGGCATTCGAACCCGCCACTCGGGGATCCGTAGGCCGGCGCTTTGCCTCAAAGCCACCGAGGCGGCAAAACGCTTTTTTTATTTCCGCAATGAGGCACGCAACACTGAGATTACAAACAGCGACAGACATTAAAACACCAGCCCGGCTTGGGCTAGTAGTGCTAGATTGAAACCTTTTCATGCTTAAAAGAGGTTCCACGCGTGGAATCCACTCGGGCACGCTCTTCTGTGCCTTATACACCTCGAGCAAAGATGCAATACTCTCCTGGAAATATTCCTGCGCCTCGCGGTCGTCAACATCTGCATGGCGCATAGCCATTCGAGACCTCCAAATGCTGTGCAGGCCCAGTAACATCATCGTATCGAACGGCACACCGGCCTCATTTTCGATGGGGAGGTACCTGATCCCGTGCACGTCCAGAGGTAAATCTTTCTTCAGGGTCCGTTGAAGAACGTCCCAGAGAAAGACGCCATCCCAACAATCAAGAAAAACGTGTTCGATGGTCTCTGGTTTTTTGCACAAAAACAGTGGTCGCCCTACGGGACGAACAGTCCTTTAGACGCCATCCATGTATTTACAGATAACGTGCCTGTGTGCAAGTAGAAAAAGAATGTTTCAACCCCGGATGGAACCAGCATTCTCTTAACTCGTTTTAAAACGTCTTGGCCTGGGCCTGCACAGTACTGTGCTTGATACAAAGGTACGGGAAGAACAACATCACAGAGATCCTTATACAACTTTTGCGGGAAACTTCGCTTAAATATTCGAAAGAAAAACGAGCTATCAGGAATTGACATGAAACGACGACCTCCTTCATATAACCGCGAATGCGCCCTGGCACCCATGCCGAAGATACCACAAACTCGGGCAGTGCGCTACTCAGCCTCACTTGGCATACGGTGCGCAAAAGGGTCACCTACATCCCGCAGAAAGATAAAACGGTTCACAATTTGACGCAAAAACAAATGTGTCAACCCTAGTCCGCCGTTGCGGACGCTCCGAAAAAGGTTCAGACGACTCGTCCGTTCCCACACCGAGCCCCAAATAAACACAGCAAAAACCCGGTGCAGGAGGCAGCAAAACGCTACATCACATAATCAATTTAAAAAAGTAGATTATTATGTTGCTGTCACTCTAACAAAAATAACGTCTTGCAAAATTCGAAAATAGTTTAAAATTAGCAAAAAATAATTATAGTATGTCTTTAAACTATAAAAAAAAAATATTTTTGTATTAAAAAAAAAAACACTTTGGCGTACCTATCACGCGACGTCTTTTTTGTTAAGTTATAGTCAGGGAAAGGTACAACAGCTGGACTCTAGTCGTGGGCAAATTTCTGCGGCTTTTCAGTGAAAAGTTCAGGCAGGCGTGTATAAACGCCTATTAAAGTTGTTCACGCGCACTTTTCTTGTCAAAAATTACACTGCGAGTTGTTCACAGGTATCATTCATATGCCGTAAATAACTTGAAAAGATATCAGCAACATAACACAAAAACAAGTCTAAGGAGCCAAGGGCGCTTGGTCTGTCGGACACACCAAACGGCGTCTGTACCACGGGGTATAAGAACCATATGTAAGTTTATATAATGTTAAAAATAATAAAAAGGTTCCAATCACTGCTTTTAAAATATTTTATAGTTCCTACTATGTACTAACAAGGTTTGTAAATATTTATATATTATCTTATTTGATCATATATGTTTGTATTAGCAGGATTGAGGAAACCAGTGCAATGAGCGGTAGGATTCAAACTGACGTTTATGTTCCCGCGCCGCGCGAGCCTCGCCTTTGCTTCATCTTTTTTTTATAAATCGGCATGTGCTGACCGTGAGGGTCGCTATGAAATTCCCCTATTTAAAGTGATGGATCCAGAAACTGCCCAAGTGACGCGCTTGGGTCTAGGTGCAGACGCCGAAGGTTGAGGTGGGGTAGTAATGGTAGAGGCTGGCGTAGGCAGGCAGTGTCCAGGTAGGCCGTCTTGGTGAGGTCTGTAACGACAACATCACGATGACCGTTGATGTCGAAAAGTGTAGGTCTTGACCTGGCAATCAAGGACTCTGAGGGGTCCATCGTCAGCTTGAGTGACAGGTCGACGAATCAGAACGCTGCGTAAGAAAACATGGGTAGGACGGCTCAAGGTCTTGGCTTATGAAATTGTGTTGTGGACTCTTCCGAGCGGAACGAACTGGTCGCAGCTAAAGGATGGTTTGCCGAAGGTCTGCGACATAGCTGCTTGTTTCGTGCTGAAAGTGGGGAAAGGTTGGAGAGAAAAACAAAATGACAGGAGGACACTTTAAAACCACTTATGTGGAGGAAGGCAAAACCATTTTGTATACATATCGTATTCCAACAAGCTGCGCGCCCCGCTATTTTCTGCAGAGGCCAGCCGGGGAGCAACTGCGGACGCCGGCCGGCCGGGTTCTGGGAGCGGCGGGTGCGCGCTGCTGTGACAGGGCTTGGCAGCAGCGCCGCTCTGTGGGGTGGCGCTCCTTGGAGGTATCGAGGAGCGTCGGCCCCGTCGCAACCATTATAATGGGATACTGACCGGCTATTTATGCTCGCCGAGGTTATTAGTTGTAGACGACATATGAGAGCCCAGTTATCCAGGACAGAATTTGTGGCTTGAAATTCTGTTTCTTTCCGCCCGAAAACCGACGATTGAGGACAGGGCCGTTTGAGTCGCGCTCAATCTCTTCTCCGTGGTATCGGACAGTTTTCTAAGCGTGAGACAAAACCACCAAATTTAACGAAACTCGTGGGTCTTTGAACGCACACACTCAATAGGAAAATAAAACAAAATATATCAAACCCATATATTGTGGCATATAAAAAAATGCAAATGCGTCGATTGAAAAAAAAAAAAAAGGTGCACAGAGAACCGGAAGCTTTTTGTGCGATCACTGTGTAATTATCAACATTGCGTTGTATAGCGTATCATGGGGCTCGCGAACTGGAAGGCGATGGCGGCGGCGACGGGCGTGGGAATTGTACTTCAGAACAGTCATTCACTGGTACCGGCGAATCTCTCTTTCTTTGAAACAGAAATTTTGGACCCACCGAAACACTTCTGACTCATTGTGTGAGGCACGCCCGACCACCAAGCCGATTTGCACGCCGACGTCGCCCAGCGGTTGCCCCTTCTCGTCGCTGAAGACATCGCTCGTCTTACGAACACGAATTGGTAAGAGCTTGAAAAACGCGCAAACGTCAAAAACGAAGTGCGTACGTCAAACTTAATATGCATGCGTACAATTTCTTTACTAGTTTTGAATGTGACTAATGTGTGGCACTCCCCAGGCCCAACGTCCAGCCTGGGGGAGTGCCTTTGCTGCAGGGAAATAGGCAGTAAACTCTCCGACCTACATTCTACCGGCTGCATTACTACGAACTAAACTCCGCGACAACTTATCTTGGCAATGCCGTGGAGGGTACAGGCACGCGTTCCCTCAATCATTTTGGCCGCTGAATAAAGCTGTGCACGGGCTCTCCTCCTCTCCACTGCATTGCCAAGAAAAGTTGTCACCGAGTTTTGGAGTTCCCCCCGTCTGCCTGAACATTACGATGGTAGAACTTCCGTACTTCGAGTAAAACTATCGTACTGCTTGTGCCTAAGGAAATCCACAAGTATACTCTCGGGTTGTCAAAACGACCACTTAATGCTGTAGAGGAGCTCAGTGGAAAGGTGTCCGCTTCACATGCAGCGGACCCAGGTTCGATTCAAAGATCGGGTGTACTGTTTTTTATTTGTTTTTTGTCAAACATATTGCGATATTTATATGTTTCCTTTATACAATTATCACTGAAAGAAAAAATATTGGGGACAAAACGTCGCTGAAATATTAAATGGTATGGCACTCCTTTTTTGACACCAGCGAACTCAATGAAGTCATTTTTCACAAAATGCATAGAGCCTATAGATCGGGTAGCGTCCACTTTCCGTGTCGCCCGTAACTGTTCTTGCAGGAATCGCAGCCAACCATTTGTCCCGATTCGGTTGATCTTTCGGAGACTTGTGCAGACTCTGCCGAACAATGCCACTTTCGAATGCAGAGCCTGTGAGGCAGGAACCAGGAGCCATCTTGGGTGTATTCTTTTCGGAGCCAATCACGGCCATTCACCATGGTTCCTCACTATTCATTTCCAACTCTTCAATGCTACAAAACAACTAATCTTGTAGTACAGAACAGCGAGCGGAACGAACATAACTGCAAAGCAATCGCACGGCAAATGTTTCCGCAAGACACGTCGTCTGGTGCCCGCTAGCGAAAAAAAAAAAAGAAGAAAAAAAAAAAGCGAGCGGGGGGGTTTCTTGTAGCCACTTGACTTCCGGCACTCTTTCCACCTCTATATTTCTCCGACCTCCGTTCACAGGTTTTGGGTGTTTCGGTTTCGAAGAGTTGCGTTTCTTGGCTTTATTACAAACATATGAGACTGTTGCAAAATAATAATTCGGTAGCCTGCCTACGTTAAGTTAAATAGCCTGGCAAAAAAAAAAAAGACTGAAAAGCATTTTTGGGGGGTGTTAGTGTCCCTTTAAGAGCCGTTCCGGGGAGGGAATTTCTCTGCCGTTTTTCCAGGTTACGAGCGATGCTTTCTCCGCTGCATGGGACAGGTAATGATTTCGCGTTTAAAGTCTTCAGGGGGCTCGATGAGGAACCATAGACAAGTTCAGCTCTCGTAATGCCGAGGTCTGCCTTTTGCGCCGAGCGAAGACCCAGAAGGAAGATGTGGAGATGGTCGGCGCAACGTTCGAGCGGCTGGTAAGTGGCAAGAGCGGTCTTTAACTGCCTGTGTTGTTGCTCCACCATACCGTTAGCTTATTGATGATAAGCGGTGTTATTAACGTGACGGACGCCGAGGATGAAGACAAAAGCGGCGAAAAGGGCAAAGCAAAAAACTGTTGTCCTCAGTTCGTAGTGAGGACTATACGAGAGCCAAAACGGGACACGCAGCCGTCAACGAAGGCTCTCTTGGCAGTCTCTAGTGTCATGTCGGGGACAGGAGTAGCCTCGTGCCACTGCATGAACCGGTCCACGCAAGTCAGCAGAGTACAGCCACCTCGGGATGAACGAAAAGGTCCAACTAAGTCAAGGTTGACATGAGCAAACCTGGAGTCTAGTGGACGAAATGTGTAAGATTGGGGTGATGGTGTGTAGGGTAACATTGACGCGCTGTCATTGAAGGCAATTTTGAGCCCAACGGCGGACGTCCGCATTCATGTTCGTCTAAAAGAAGCGAGCGTTAATCAATTTCTGTGAAGCACGGATTTCTTGATGACTTTTGTGTGCTAGTGGTCGAACAGAGTCCGACGAAACGTTGTGGAACAAACGGGTGTGAAACGCCGGTTGACGTCTCGTAAGTGCCGGTTGTTGGCGAAACTGGTCTCGCAAGTGACCGTTTTGGAGGAAGAGCAGCTGCTGGGTCGTCGAAATGCAGTGGATCTTGAGCAGAAATAATGCTTGTTACGCGAGCGAGTGCGTCAGCAGCAGAGTTTCCTGACCGCCGACATGTCGGAGATCAATGGTAAAATCTGATAAAGCAGAGGTGCCGGATATCACGCAGGGTGTAGTCGCCGTGGTTTCGGTGTAACGTAAAAGTCAGGGGCTTGTAATCGGTAAGGACGAGGAAGTACCGGCCCTCGATGATGTGGCGAAAGTGTTTGATGGATAGATACACTGCTGAAAGTGCCGTGTGAAGGTGCTATACATCTCTTCAGCGTCTTTGAGTTTGTTTAAAAAGAAGTCCTAGTGTCTGCCAGGTAGAAACGTTATCTTGAAAAACCGCGATAACAGTAACGCTTGATTCGTCTGTGAGGAGTCGGAGTGGCGTGTCGTGGACAAGGTAGGTGAGCATTGCGTAGTCAGCAAGTGCCTGTTTCGCTGACGAAAAGGCAGGCGCTGCACTTTCGCACGAATTCAAAGACGCCGAGGCCTCTTTTTTTGGTAGCGAGCAGGTCAGTTAGAAGATTTAGTAGCTGAGAACGCTTTGGTAGGAATCGACGATGGAAATTTAGTAGACCCAAGAATTTACGCAACTTTTATAAAGATACTGGTCGAGAAAATTCTTGAATGGCTGTGACTTTTGGCTTGAAAGGCTTGATACCGTGTGGGTTTACGAGCTGGTCAAAAAATTCGACTGTGGTGACGCCGAAAATATATATTGTTGGGGGTTTATGACCAAACTGTATTCGTCAAGTCGGGTAAAAAGGGCGCTCGAGATGTTTTACATGTTCTGACTTCAATACGCTGGCGTTCAATATTGTCCAGTTAAGTGAATACGAAATCTAGGCCGCGCGTCACCTCGTTGATACTGCGTTGAAAAGTTTCGGCGGCATTCCACAAGCCAAATTGTATTCTCACATATTCAAGGAGCCAAAAGGTGTAGCGATAATGGTCTGTTGAATGTCCGCAGGTTACAGCGAAATTTTATTGTACGTCTTCACCAAGTTAACCTTTTAGATGATCTTGCATCCAGCCAGACTCGCAGTGAACTCCTTTATGCCAGGCAGCGGGCATCTGTCAGGTTGAGTCTCGGTGTTCAAAGCGCGACAATCACCACATGGTGTCTTGTCGCCTGGATCTTTCTTGGCGACCATGTGAAGCGGTGATGTTTAGTTACTCGATGTTGGACGAACGATTTCAAGTTCCAGCATGTGCTCCAACTCACAAGGAGCGAAGGCCAGGCGTTTTTAAGACAGTCGATGAGGACGAGAGAAAACGAGAGGGCCTGAGGTTAGCGATGTAGTGACTGATGGTGTGTTTCACCGGCGACTCTCTGGTGTGCTGTCTCGTAATTTTGGGAGAGTTCGCAAATCTTTTCTCAAATTTTGATCATGGCGAAAACGGCCGAATTACTGTCTTCAGGGTGGTTGAGAGCACGTCGTTCACAGAGAGTTGTGTGGTGAAATAAGTGATGCGCCGCGAATAAATGTCTACGGTAAGGTTGTAAAAGCTGAGAATATCCTCCCAGGATAGCCTGCTTGACGTTGGCACCAATGAACAGCCACCGAAATGTGCGTCGCAGTTCAAAATTGAGTACGACAAACCTCTGCTTGTAGGTGGCAACGGTTGAATTTTTGATCGTCTGGAGCGGGGAGGTCTTTGGCTTGTGTTGTCGCTCCAAGAAAGAGGACGGTAGTACGCTGAACTCGGTTCCAGTGTCGACAAGGAAGCGATGGCCCGCTACCTTGTCTAGAACATAAAAAGGTGGCATTCATGTCAACCGGTTTCGCTTGCCGCCACCAATGCCCTTCATCTAGTTTTCTGCCCTAAAGCAAGGTAGGGTGCACACGCGGGCAGTATTTCCGAAGTTACGGTAGTACCAACACACACCCGAGGCAGAGTCGTCCCCACCAGTGTTAGAGGAAGCGCACACGAGGGAACAAGAACGAGAGCTCGATCATTTGTGGTAGCGGAACCGTGGTTCTCGATGAAGGAACAGAGGTGCGAAGTAAGCAAACTGACGGCTTAATGCATCAATGCGGTCTTTCCTAATACAAAATCTTGAGTCTTTCGTTGTGTTGGTTTACAGAGCAATAACGCTTCTGATGCTAGGGGACCTTGAGTAGCCTGCGACTGGGTCAGCAATTTCAGTGAGCTTGTCTAGTGACATGTCGTCCGCTGCCGCTGGCATTAGAACCATGCTCTGCGGAAGACGTTGGAAAATAACTCACGCAGGAGATGCTTGTTGCGGTTGTCGTAGTGTAGAAAAAGAGACAGGCATGTACTGTAGCTTAGTCACCGTGCGTGACGGCCATCTTTATTCTATTTTGTTTTTGTTCCTTTCCCACCCGTCCATCCCCATTAACACTTCTTCGGCCAACATGACACTCCCACACTAGTTAAAAGACTGCTATAGAGAGTAACGATCAGGCAGCCGTGCGTTCTTGTTGGGTTTCAACCTGACGGAAGATTCGGTAATTGGTGCCTCTTCTGCTGTACCGGAATCTGTTGCAGCAACCGTTCTAGTTAACTTCGAGGCGTTCCAACTGTTTCAGTCTTCTGTTCTAGACGTTGCGTGCCCGAGTGCTTTTTCTATTTCGACTCGGGCACTAAACGATGGAGTGCCATTTTGTTGTATCTCCAGGCTGTCGGACGCACACCGTAATCCCTCCCCTAAATTCAAAGCCTTAATGACCATGCGCTTGTCAGCATATTTTTTAAAAGTGCTTTGTAATCTTTAAACGCTGGAAGGTCATTTATCACCTCTATAGCGTTTTGTGTGATGTCTGGATGGGGTAGTTCCATTATGTCGAGTGCCGTGCGCATTGGTCTTCCTTGTAACAGCACCAACGGGTACAGATTGGTTGCTGCTTGAGTTGCACATCGGCAAATCCCCAGGAAGTCTACCAGGTCAAGCTGTGTGTTGAGCTTCTCCAACGAAATGACTTGAATGTAATCCTTGAGCGTTCTGTTAAAGCGTGCACCTCTCTTCTGCCTGTGGATAAAAGATAAACGATTTTCCGTGCGTGATGCCTCTGTCTTGAAGGAATATCTTAAATTCTACAGGCATAAATTGTGCACCGTGGCTCGATACCAGAACTTCCGGGTAACCTTCCCTGTTGAAGATTCCTTGCAGGAACCTAATAATGTATCATTTGTTTGGTATGAGCAGACCCAACCTCTGGCAACTTGCTGAAGCAATCTATAGCTGTGATGGCGTATTGACAGCTTCCAGAAAAAATTGTGAATGGTCCGACGAAATCAATTTCTATTTGCTTCCACGCACCCTCGGGATAGCGAACTGGTTGAATGTAAGCCAATTCTGCTTTTGCTGTTTTGTCATGTCGACAGACTCTGCAGTTGATGATCTAATTGACTTTTATGTTCATTCGAAGCCACCAGCAGTGCTGTCGCAGTCTGTTTTGTTCTGACCATCCCACGTTGGGATTCATGTGCAATGCCCATAATTCGACGTCGCAGTGTTGTTGGTGGTATGATCTTCTGGTTACAAAGAAGTTGTACTTGTACAGCACAAAGTTCTTCTTGAATGTTGTGGTAAGGAATCAAGATAGCTATCGCGCGTAAAACTTGAGTTTTTGTCAAATTTATGGGGTCTACTACCTTTTGTTAATTTTGCATTATTCCTAGTCTTTCTTTGGAGCTCATCCAGGGTAATGCTTCGAATGTGTGCTCGAACTGCAGATATAATTTAATGTCTTTGTGATCACTTGACTCCTCATGTTTGGTTGTGACTGGAAGCCTTAAAAGATTGCCTGTAATCACATTTTGTTCGCCCCACCGGTATGTGTACTTCGTAGTGGAATTCAAGAAAACTTGCAGACCAGCGGGCGATACACATGGGTTGTCTTCCTGATCCTTTTGTGGAAAGTAATGTTGCAAGGGACTGATGGTCTGTACGCAGTGTAAAATTTCCTCCTAATAGAGACGTGTTCCATCTCTCGCAAGCGCACATGCAAGCCAAGGCTTCTTTGTCACCGACTGGGTATCTTCGTTTAGTCTGAGATATTGTTCGTGAGCCAAACACAGCCGTCTTGATGCCCTCTGGATGCAGTTGCTGTAAAACCGCTCCTAGTCTGTAACTGGAAGAGTCTGTCGTCACGATTGTTTGTAGGGTAGGTTCAAAGAAGGCTGGTGTGGCACAGTGCTTGATTCGGTTTTTAACCTTCTTATAATGCCTGTTCTTGTTCAGCAGCCCAGATAAACAAGACTCCTTACCGTAGTAAAGCAAGGAGAGGATTAGCAGTCGTTGCGTAGTGTGGTACAAACTTCAAGTTGTACGACGCAAGTCGAAAAAAGGATTGTAATGACTTAACGTCTGTAGGGGACGGCGTCTTACTGACAGCATCCAACGCACCTTCAGCTTGTTTGATACCCTCTCTGAATGAATGGTGTCCCAGATATTGTAGTTCTGTGACAGAAAATGTGCATTTCTGATTATTTGAGTTTCATGCTGCTCCGTTGTAAGCGCGCACGATTTGCTCTAGATTCTCGTCATATTCTTTTTTCTGGTATTGTTGCAACAAGAATATCATCTGAATAGTGGACGGTGCCACGGCATCAATTCAGTACTGTCGACAGCATCTTCTAAAAAGCTGCTGCTGCTGAAGGTACGGCGAAGCGACAACTCTTTTATCGAGAGTTCATCGTGGCTTATAAACGCAGTTAGATTTTTGCTCTCCTGGTCCAACTTCATTTAATGATACGCCGATGAGAGGTGAAGCTTGGGGAGCACTGTCATCCTGGTCACTTGATGAAAAGTATACTCTGGATACGGAATTGTATTGCTGTCAACGACGATTGTCTGACTTAGTTTTCCTAAGTTCACGCAGAGTCGAATTTCCCCCGTTTTATTCCAAGCCACGACAATTGGAGACAGCCATTACGATGCGTCGATATTGTTGATGACGCTTGTTACCTCTGACCTCCGTAATTCATGAGCTACCTTCTCTCGCACTGTCATTGGATGACAACGAAATTTTTGTTGCTCCGGCAGAACAGTGGTTTGTGTTTTGACTCTGTAAGATAGTCGTTGACGAGTATCGAATCCTCTGAAAAGGGTTGTGGAAACTTCTGTTCCTACCGCTGAGGATTTTATTGGTTTCCCGTGGATAGTTGGTTACACGAATGATTTTCGGTGTCTGCGTTCATCTGAAAGTCTCAGAAATATCTAATACAACCAATGGATTGCCTAACGTGACTTAGAATGTGCAGGTAGTTCGTCTTGCACCTAACGATGCTTCAGCCTTGATTAACCCAATGGAGTAATTCTTAAGTTCCAGGTTAGAATGCTCGAGTTTGATGTGTCACAAATGTGTATTGTATATCTCCGAAGATATGATGGAAACTGGCAATACTGTGCCAACTTACAACTTGGCAGCTACACCAGCGAAGACCAGGTCGCAGTACAAGGTGTCCGGAAGTTCCTTGATGTTAATTAGCCCTTTTGCCTTGATGGGAGACTGCTTCTTCGCTGTAGTTGATTTCCTAATTACTGACGCGAAATGAACGCGTGTACCGCATTTCTTGGATATCTTCGTTCGCGCTGGGCATAAAGTATTGTCAGCAAAGTGAGACAAATATCGCATCTGTTGCACTTCTGATCTTGTTCTGAAGAAGTTGCAGTTGTACCTGTAGGCGCTACAACCTCAGAAGCGCTTGCGACCTTCTGCCTTCGTTGAGTAGTTTAGACTCGCACAGAGCTTGTTCCACTTGTCAACGAATGTCTAGTGCTGTGTCCAGTGTTAATTCTGGTTCAAGCTAAAGCCTCTCTCGCACTTCGTTGCTGCTGGTTTTCTCCACCAGCTGGTCGCATATTGAACCTCCCATGAGTCCTCCAAACTTGCATGTCCTGGTCAGGTTCCGTAATGTTTCCACATACTCTTCGACCCTTTTTCCCGGTAGTTCTGTCCTTTGAGGCAAACGATAACTTTCAATGGTCTTGGTCATGTCTGGCGTAAAAATTTGCTCAGTGTACGTTCTGTGTTTTTGAATACCTGAGTAGTGCTAGCACTGTCCGCATAAACCGATGGTTGAGGGTCTTTTGTGATTCCAGGTAGAGAAAGGAATACTTGCTGAACCTCCACTCTAAGGCAGTTGAGTAGTATTGACGTTTTCCTGTCGTCTGAGTAAGTAGTCGCTCCGCTCGCCACCGAGAAGGTCTCGAGCATAGGGCACTAATCTACCCATCTAACTGTCGGTTTACCTGGAGCCGGTAGAACGATCAGGTGGCGCCTCCAGCTTTATTGTCGACTGCGCCAATTTGTCGTATTGCAAAAACAAAGACAGGCATGCACTGTAGCTCTGTCATCGTGCGGACCACCAAACTTTATTCTATTTTCTTCTTTTCCTCTCCCACCCGTCAGTTCCCCTTCCTTCTTCTTCGTAGGCCAACATGCGAGGGGTCTTGGTTCTGGTCGCCCAGCAGCTGGCGCATTCGGTGAAGGAGTTGCGACGGACGTCTGTCCCCAAGTTCCTCTGATTTGAGTTGTTGCTTACTAGTGCGCTCTGATTCATACTTTCGGTGAAGAATGGCTGCCTTCAAATAATCGAAGGGGGTTCACCGGATCCGGTGTGGAGGGAAGGTGTTGTATTTCAATTTATTTATATAAGTTTCACCACACTAGCTAGGTGGCGCCACAAACTGCCACAGCAGTCCCCGTAGTCAGGCGGCGCTACAGTTCACCCATTGGGCCCGTGCGCCCAGACGGATTTTCCCCGGGGTGGTTGACCCCCGGGTTGTTTAACCATGAATAAATGAGTACGTGTTTGGATTTTGACGCTGCTAGACGTCTCTTCTCTTCCGGGGCGTTCCCGCCGTTGGGCCCGCCGGTGCTTGCCGCCCCGCTTCGGCATGTAAGACTTCATCTTTCCAGCAGGCCGCCTCGGCCCTGCTTCTTTTCCTTTTTTAATTTTATTGGGCTCTCCGAATCACAACATTTTTGACGAACGAGCATGGGATTCTTTTTTCTTTTACTTGCATTTCGTAACCCACCGCTTCGCAGCCGGTGATGCTTTGAGTCTCGCGGCGGGAGTTCCTCTTTTTATATAATGGCGACCCACCGCAGAGATTTGTTTTTGG
Source organism: Ixodes ricinus (assembly GCA_037355805.1). Taxonomy (NCBI): domain Eukaryota; kingdom Metazoa; phylum Arthropoda; class Arachnida; order Ixodida; family Ixodidae; genus Ixodes; species Ixodes ricinus. The sequence goes on along the minus strand of JAZHYW010008873.1, from coordinate 46,890 downwards.
TCCGAACCGTACTTCCCGTCTAGACGGGACGTGAATTTTTTGCTAAACAAAGAACGGCGCCTTTGTCCGCTGTATCCACGATGGCGGCTGCGCAGGGTCGCGTTCCCGCCGATTTTCTACCTACGCCCAGTGAGCCGGTAGCGGTAGCGCCGTGGGTCACTTGGAAGCGCGGCTTCCTGAACTACCTTGAGGAGACCGACGCCGAAGATTTTCCGCCGGAACGAAAGAGAGCGATTTTATTTTCACATCTCGGTGATGAAGAGAATCGCGTCGTTGATGCGTTCAACCTAGCATTTCAGCCGGCTAGCTCGAGTCAAGATGAGTTCCAGGTTTTGTTGTCCGCTCTGGACACCCACTTCGCTTCCGCTGAAAACGTCGTAGTTGAGCGTAGAAAATTCGTCACAAGGGTACAAGGCCCAGCAGAGACCGTCCTGAGTATCTTGGGGCGCTCAGGCGCCTAGCCTCCTTCTGCGATTATGGCGAGTACTTGGAGAGCCGCGTCACGGAAATGTTCATTTCGGAAATCCGTAACACGGAAGTCCAAGATCGTCTTATCAGAGAGTCCGGCGGAGCTAACGCACCTAGCCTCGAGCGTGCTGTCCAGTTAGCGCAGCATCTCGAGCGGGCGTCGCGTGATTGCGATCTCTTCCGACGCTTGTCGTTAGACTCGAGTCCCAACACGCCGCACCTGGTCGATCGGGTTCAAGATGGACGCGGTCGCGACCGGGATGGTCAACATAGCGGGCAGCCACCCCGCCCTCCGATGCGTGAGCGTCCTCCTCCTCCCCCGTCTCCATCGACACGCGAGCCCTCTCAATATTTTCCGTCTAGGCGCGAACGGCCTTTCCCTCCTTCCCCGCCACGTCAAGACTGGCGAGACCGCCGGGAATCGCGAGCTTCCTCTCGACCGTTGTTCGGCGCGCACCCACGGGATTCCCCCCCCCCCCCCCCGGCGCGCGTCCTCTCGTTCGTGAGGGCGGATGCTTTTTCTGTGGTAGACGAAGAAGTCACCCGGGGATGACTGTCCAGCATCTGAAGCTACGTGCTTCTCGTGTGGCGGCGTGGGACAGTTTGCCAACGTATGCAGAAGTCGTCCGAGGGGCGTCGTGATCGCCGTCAAGTGGCTCTTCCTGCTGGGCGGCGGGCCTTTGCCCGCGGCTACTAATAGAGCGTCGTCAAGCGGAGCCTGGTCTGACAGGCACCCCAGTGCAAGGAGTGGTCACGTTCTCGGATGACGACGACGACGAGCTGCGGCCCAGCGTCTACACAGTGGGGTCGCCCGGTGCTCGTCAGGAGCAACGACCTGTTCCCCAGCGCCGGAGCTTCACGTCCGATGTAGAGGTGAACGTTTTCCCGCTTTCCATGCTCATCGACACCGGCGCTGTAGTTTCTCTTCTGTCAGATGCGACTTTTATGCGCATCAATCAGAGCAGCCGCACCAAGTTCTCAAAGCCGCCGCGCACTTTGGAGCACTATCTGATAGGTTCCATTCCCGTTTTGGGCTTCTTCCACGCGAACGTCGATTTCAAGGATCGCTTCTCGACGATCCTCTTCTACGTTGTACGCAACGGTCGTTTCCTACTTGGAGTTGTCGCGGTGCATAACCTCAAGATGATCTTGTCCGGCGTACCGTTAAAGTTTTTTCACATCGACGCAGCTTCTCCCGGTACAGCCGTCCTGGGACATTTAACCGAGGCTGAGGTTCCGCAGCCACCGTCCACGGCGTACTCCAGTCCGTCCACCCACTTTTCTGGTGCCTTTGGCACTTTGTCGTCGGCTGTGCCCACAGCCCAAGGTCTGTCGACCTCTTGCAGTGGCCGCTTTCCGTCGTCGGTGAGCGATTGTTCTTGGCTTCCTCCCGGTTTTGAGGGGTTTGAAGAACTTTTTTCGTCCGAGTTAGGTCTGGTCGTAAACTAGACACATACTGTCACGGTCCGTCGTCATGTTCCGCCTCTACAGGCGAAGCTCCGTCGTTTACCATTCACGTTGCGCGAGTCCGTAACGGCCAAGATCCAAAAGCTCGAACGTCAGGGCGTGATCGAGCGCGTCAGCGCCTCCGAGTGGGTCTCGCCGATCGTGGTCGTCAAGAAGAAAGACGGCGGTATCCGCATGTGCGTTGATCTTCGGGCTCCCAACCGCACGGCCGTGATCGACCCGTTCCCGCTGCCACATATCGACGAGTTCCTAAACTCGCTCAATGGAGCATCTTGCATTTCAAAACTCGACCTTGCGTCGGCCTACCATCAAGTGCGGCTCGACACCAAGAGTCGAGACCTCACAGTGTTTATCACACATGAGTGTTTGTTCCGCTTCAAGTGAGTTTGCTTCTGCCTGGCCTCCGCGCCAGCCGCGTTCCAACAAGTTATGTCAAAGATCCTCAAGGACTGCCCCGGCGTACAGTTCTACTTAGACGACGTAATCGTCTATGTATCGTCACCTCAAGAACATGACGCGCACCTGCGTGAATCCCTCGGAGGGATCAAGTCCGCTGGATTGAAGTTAAACCGAAAGACGGTTTTCCGCGTCCCAACTTTGTTTTTTCTTGGCCATAGTCTATCCGCGGAAGGCGTAGTGCCTCTTCCGTTCAAGATAGAAGCCGTTTGGAACTTTCCCACACTGTACGATCCAACGGAACTCAAGGCATTCCTCGGTTTAGTGGAATAATATAGCAAATTCATTTCACACTGCGCGACAGTGGTCGAACCGATGCGTCGTGTGTTGCGCAAGGGCAACTCTTTTCGCGGACTCCTGACGTCGAGAGCGCCTTTCAGGAAGTCAAGGCTGCTCCCCAGAAAGCACCCATCTTGACGATGTTCGACCCGACGTTGCCGGTCATCGTCTCGACCGATGCTTTAAACTACGGCCTCGGAGCGGTTCTGCAACCACAGCACGGGCAGAAGCTCAAGACCGTGGCCTTTGCAAGCCGTTCCTTGACAGACACCGAGCGAAGATACTCCCAGGGAGAAAAGGAGGTCCAGGCGATCCTGTGGTCATGCAAGAAGTGGCATACATATTTCTGGGGAAGACAGTTCACCATCTGCACCGACCATCGGGCACTCGTCACCCTCATGTCTACGCAGGGCACCGGAGTCCGACCGCTACAAATCAGCTGTTGGACAGCCCGTTTATTCAACTACAACTTCCTGATGGAGAACCGCAAGGGAGCTCACAACACCTGAGACTGCGGTGGATGAAATTGGAAGAACTCTTCAGTAGAAGGAACAGACACAGAGAACGTCTCAAACTCAGCTAACCGATTTATTTCTCAAACAGCCTTTAAGTACCCGCGGAACTTTTTCCCCAACCACACTCTACAGATAAACTCCTTTGTTGCAGACATCTCGAACCGGATGGAACACGCACAAATGATACAAAACAACCCCACCTGGAGACGAGGACTTAACAAAGGGACACTGCGGAACATTGCAGTGACCTTGAGATAGATAAGTCCCGAATTAACCTAAGAATCGCGTCAAAGCGCACACACCCACAAAAAAACAAAAAAACAGACAGGTGGTTTTGTAAACACACACTCAGGTGGCCTAGAAACATATACATTCACATATACACGAGGACTTAACAAAGGGAAACTGCGGAACATCGCAGTGACCTTGAGATGAGATAAGTCCCGAATAAACCTAACAGTCGCGTCAAAGCGCACAACCAAAAAAAAAAAAAAAACACACAGACAGGTGGTTTCTAAACACATACACAAATAACCTCTATAAAAAAAAAAAGTCTCAGGTGTAATACAACATGATTAGCTACCACCAGCTCGCCTGCACTCTCACCGTCTTTTCACAACACCGTCGCAGACGCACTGTCCCGTGTGCTCGTCAAGGACACCGAAAACGGCGCCAAGTTTCCTGAGGAAGTGGTTTTCACTGTCTGCGCCTCACTGAACCAGCGCGACTTCCAAGATGCAACAGCTCGTGACCCCATTCTACTGAAGGCCATGGAGTACATCTCGCCAACATGACCAGCTGAAGACAAGCTGCCACCAGGGTTCAAGCCCGACTTCGCAGTCCGAGAACAGCCGTTGCAGGTGGACAGACTGCTGTTTAACGCCGAAAAGATCGTCGTGCAAACCAGTCTTCCTGACCAGGTCATCGATATAGCGCACGAAACGCATCAAGGTATCACGTGGACCGCAGGCCTAATCAAAGAACTCTACTGGTGGCCTCAAGTATCTCTACATATCAAGCAATATGTACAACATTGCACTATCTGTCAGTCAACAGACAAACCTGCGAAGACCTTCCGAGCATTTTTACAGCCAGTCGATTTTCCGCCTCGTCCTTGGACGAAGTTAGGTACGGACATCGTTGGTCCGTTCGAACGCGCTCCACGCAACGAAAGTTTTTTTTATAACTCTTGTGGACTACCACAGAAAGTGGTCGGAGGTCACGAGTGTTCACAGCGTCAAAAGTGCATCTGTGATAGACTTTCTGAAGTTCGTATTTGCACGAGAGGGGTTGCCGGAAGAAATATTCACCGACAACGGCCCCCAGTTTATCTCCAAGGAATTCACAGAATTCCTCAAGGATGAGGGTATTCGTCATCTCAGGGCATACCTGTACCACCCTCAAGCGAATGAACAGGTGGAACGCTTGAACTGCGTTTTGAAGTCCACCATTCAGTTGGCTGTCGTACAGCAACGCAACCTCCGTGAAGCAGTCACAGAGTACTTCGGAGTGTACCGTGCCACTCGTCGTGCTGCGACAGGAGAGACTCCTGCGTTCTTGCTTCACGGCAGGAATCATCGTAACCGTCTTCATCTTTCGGGGCGTCCAGTCCCCGACCCACAAGTTCCAAGGTCCACAATCGAAGAAAGGCTTCCACAGACAATCAAGAAATACCAAGAACGAATGAATATGTACTCAGATAGAAGGCGTGCTGTCAAGCGCCCTGCATTCATTCCTGGACAGACCGTCAAGGTCGACAAACCTCGTCACCGAGGAAAGTTACAAATGAAGCATGCTTCTCCTCAGAAGACACAAGACCAAGTGGGTCCAGCTACATACCGGCTGGACGATGGATCCACCTGGCATGCGTCCAAGTTAATGCATACAACTCTTCAATCTTCATCAACCAGAACATCTGGGTTCCGGGAAGATTTGTTCCCCCGGACCTCCCTTTTCTTCTGCAGTTGTTCCGCCTGCAGTCCAGCCGGCTCTCCCAGAGCCGCCTGTTCCTGCTCTTGGTCCAGCCAGCCCGGACACCACCAATCCATACCCTGAGGGTCAACGTCCAGACTCTGACCTGAGTACCTAGGCCCCTTTTTCTCCTGAGGGTCCTCATCCAGCTGCGAGTCCCCTTCCCTCCCCGAGGGTAATGCAGAGGTCGTGGAACCTGTGCCTGATGAGAGTGCTCAGTCCCCTGAGCACAACCTGTCTCATGGGACCACTCCAGATAGCAGCTGGTCAGCTGCCAGCTGGTCATCCAGCCGTACAGAGACGGCTACTGAGGGTGCAGCCCCTGGCACCTCCTTCGAAGGTGTACCAGCACCTTCGAAGGAGGTGCCCCTGTGATTGTGCCGTCGTCATCATGCAGTGAGCCGACACCCCAGTTGCATCCTCCAGAAACCCAGGGCCAGGGTCCAGACACATCTACTCCCAGGCAATAGAATCGCCCGCTTCGAACTCGGCGACTGCCGGGACGCTTTAAAGACTATGTGATGGCTCTGAAGTAACTGTTAAGTTAAGTTCAACAGTGTATCTATGAACCAATGGACACTAACCAGAACCGACCTCAGTGGAAACTTTTTTGTGTGGTGAAAACAGACATTTTAGAAGACTTAACTATTTTCAGTGCTACTAGTGCTACTACTTGTCCATGAATATTTTTATGTGAAGTGTTTGCTTTTCTTTCCTTTACCATGGAGTAAGAAGTGTATAACTGGCTACTCGTCTAGTGTCTTGCCCAAATTTTTGTTTCACTGCGCAAATGTCTTTTGGCCAATTTTCATTTTATTCTGCTTTTAAGGTTTTCGCTTATAGGATATCATGTGTTTTAAACTGCATTTTGTCGCGTCGCTTAGGCGATATTGTCGCAAGTGCTTCACTCAATGCTATGCATTTTTTAATTTTGTCTCCATTTAATACTTAACTGATACTGTCAGTTAGTTCGGTCTTTTCTTTTCCCTGTGTGATGTTTGCGTTTGTCTTCAAAGAGACTATAGCTATTTGCTTTTGTATAAGACAGCCTTTCCATTTTTTTCTTGAGAGAGGGAAGAATAGGTGTTTATATTTTTTAAGGAAAGGAAAGTGTTGTATTTCAGTTTTTTTTAATTTAAGTTTCACCACACTAGCTAGGTGGCGCCACGAACTGCCACAGCAATACCCGTAGCCAGGCGGCGCTACTGTTTACCCATCGGACCCGTGCGCCCGGGCGGATTTCCCCCGAGGCGTTTGACCCCGCGGGTTGTTTAACCATGAATAAATGAGTACGTGTTTGGACCTTGACGCTGCTCGACGTCTCTTCTCTGCCGGGGCGTTCCCGCACTTGGGCCCGCTGGTGCTCCCCGCCCCGCTTCGGCATGTAAACTTCATCTTTCCAGCAGGCCGCCTCGGCCCTTCTTCTTTTCTTTTTTTTTTAATTGTATTGGGCTCTCCGAATCACAACAGAAGGTAGGCTACGTCTGCTGGCAAGGAAGAGACGGCGGAGGCGGAAATAAATCTCGTCCGTTGGCTATTCATATGCGGGAGAAGGAACTGTGCCTTGACTTCTATATGACATAATCGCTGATTTTTGGGACAAAACTGGCGGAAGTCAAATCTTCTGGATCGTTAACTTGAGGAGGGCGCTGCCGTGAGGGGCGTTGGATGGGACGGCGTGAGCCGTGGAAGCAGCAGCAGGGTGGAATGCGTGAGTCCAATACCGGATCAGCAATATATGTAGGAGCTGGATTGAGACAAGTAGTGCAAACAGTGGTAGGATTCGAACTGCGTCTATGTGCCCTCGCAGCGCGAGCCTCGCCTTTGCTTCATCTTATTATAGATCGGCCAGTGCTTCGGGTGATCCCCACCCGAAGACTCAAAGGAGGAAACCACTTACACCCTTTCACATTCAACAACCACTTCACAGAACTTTTAAATCCGCAAGAATGTTTTTGCACTGCTGCTAAGCTGTAACGACACCTGACTAATTCAGTTGCCCATTAATTTTATTCTTATTGATTCTTTAACAACCCTTTTGATGTCGTTTAACGCCCTGTGTATTATCTCTGTTTCGGAATAGCATGGCATACAATTATTACATTCTTGAACATGTTTCGCTATTTCCGAATTAGTCACGTTGTTTTTTTACTTTTCCTATGTGTTCAGTCAATCTGTCATTTATACACCTTGACGTCTGCCCCACATACTTAAAGCCACATTCCAGGGGGATTTCATATACCACTCCATTATCACACAGAAGAGACTTTTCTCGATGCGTTTTTGTGCATTCCCTTACACTTCTGTGGAAGGGTGTGAGCTTACTCAACTTGTAATCCTAACTAAAAACCAGATTCACACCGAACATTTTGGCACAAGGCTGTAAGTTGTGGGAAATTTTGTGATAAAAGGGAATTACACTAGCTGTTTTAGAGACGTGTCCTCGATTGTTCATTTTTTTGCTACTTTGAAACTTTCCTTTTTTCCTGCCTCAGTCTCGGGCTAAGAACAAAATGGTTAACATCCACCAGCTCGCCTGCGCACTCACTGCATTATCATGTTAGTAAAGTTTTTTTTTTTTTTTTGCGGAACTCCGTGCGCGGAAGGTACATAATTGTGTGTGTGTGGAATAAAAGATTTTACCGTATATAAGTGACGTTGCAACCATGATGGTACGGTTCTACTCTGGTTTACGAAAGAAAACGCTAATATAATGCTCTTTCTCGTAATGTGCGCAAACATAAGTGCTCTATATAAGTTGAACGTGCTCTAAAAGTGATTGCATTATTTCTTGAACTCTTAAATAAAACGTTTCAAGCCTTCAAACTTTTTTTGTTTACCGCGTTTGTGGACAGTTTGCCACAAATAATTCTAACTTGCGCAATAGAGATCCCATAGCTTAGCACGGTACCCACTAATAAGAGCTAAGGCCTAGCTCCTTCTACTGAAAACGTCATCGCTAGTGGATCTACGCGGCTCCGTCTACTTGGCGTCTGCATCGTCGGCAGCGCACCTTGTAGAGTCTCAGAATGAGCACGACGGTGGCACTGTGTGACGCCAAGACGGACGCGTCTGCTTCTTTGTGGCAGCTCTCGTCGAGTTTCAGCTCATTTTCCGATTAGGACATGTCGAGGATCCGCTAATGATGACGTAATGTGGAGGCATCGACTTGACCGTGGTATTAGTTAGTGTCCCTTGGAGTTGAAGTTGGGGTACATACCTCGAACAGAGTTATATAGTCTTTGGCGGTCGTTTTACTGGTTACCAGATGATCGTGCACGGGGAAGTTGAGCAGTCCATAGTGCCGAATTTTGAGGCCCCAGAAGTACCGAACCGCGTCTTGAGCCACTTTGTCGGCAAGATCTTTGGCCGCAAGGCTTGCACTCCTAAGGGAAAGAAGATAGACATGTTTCCACGATGTACACAGTTCCTTAAAGCTTAAAACTGGCAGGGCGCGGCGAGTCCTGAGTATCTCATTACCGCTCCACAGCCAATATTATTGCGGCACCAGACAATAAAGAAGCTGAACAACCAATCAGAGAACAAGGTGTTTGGCGAGGACGATTTACGCTCTGCATTTCTCTAACTTCTCTGTGAATATTCGCGACTCCAGCGACCTTTCGGGGACGCCACTATCGGGGAAAAAATATGGCGGTCTAAAACAGGTCGTGCCTTGCCGTGAGTCAGCTCATCGCACGACGCATTGAAATCAGCAAGCAACCATTAAACACAAAATAGTTTGCCCAGACATTTTTTAATAATTTTGAACCCGCGGCAATATGTTGGCGCAAGCGAGCTTCCAGGGGCATGACCAGATATGTACGTAACGCGTTACAAGTAACGAGTTACTTGTACCTAGTTACTATTTTCGGTAACGAGTAACGTATTTAGTTACTTCTTTAGAAAAGGAACGAGTAGCGGTATTTAGTTACATTTAAGGCCAAGTAAACGAGTAACAGTATCTCGTTACTTTTGAGAAGCAACGTGTAAAACACCACTTAAACGGCCTTGTTTTTAAAGCCAGATAGACAACCCGAAAAACAAATAAATAGTAGACAGCACAGCAACGTATATCGCTGAACACGTCACCGTCGCTGCTGCATCTGCATCGGGCTGCAACATCAGCACTATCATCCGCGATTTTCGCGACATCCTCCGCGACGTCGTCCGGGAGCAGCTTAAGAAGCTTTTGCCGTCTGCTGAGATCCCGGCCTCAATTTCCATCGCCGAGGTCGTCCGAGAAAATGTTTAGCGTGCCTTCTAGCCAGGTGCTCATGTCACCGTGGATGCACCCGAAGAGCCGACGCTGACCTGCGCCGCAATGGCCCGAGGTCCGCCGCCAGCAACTCAACAGTAACCCGTGGCGCCCCGACGACATTCACCAATGCGGTCGTATTCTCAAGACCAAGCGGCTCCAAGGAAAATTGACGTATGGACGACAGCGGGTCGACGACCCGCTGTCCTCCATTCGTCTGCTATCACTGCGGTGAAGCCGACTAGATTTACCGCCGATGCCCATAACGACGAGTCGGTCTGCGCGGGTTCTACCCGAACGACCCACGCCCCCGATATGGGGAACGTCCTCGGGAGATCAACGAGTACCTGCGACGACCTATATCACCCGAGCATCCGTCCCGCCGTGAGTTCCGGTCGCCGTCGCCACGACGTCCAGCTTCGCCGAAGCACCGACCCCGACGTGAAAGCCTGTCGCCCCTTTCTCCTTGCCGGGCAAACTAAGCACGTCATCCCCTGGAGGTTTAATTGCCGAAGACGACCGAAGCTAAGATCCTCCACGAACGTCGGAGGGCCGTCACTCGAACGCTACTGGAGTCCGAAACGACGCTTCGCCAATGGCAAAGAATAACCTCAACCTCCTTATCGACGGTTACGACAAGTCGGCTCTCGTCGACACCGTAGCCGACTACTCCGTCCTCAGTGGGAGGCTCTCGCAGCGCCTTCGGACAGTTACGGACCGCCGGGAGACATCTTATTACGCCAGTCGGAAGATGCACTGCTCGCGTCAAGATTCACGCCGAGATGTGTCCGGTAAAGTACGTTGTTCTACGAGACTGTGAGAGTTGTTATACACGGAATTGACTTCTTGTGAGAATAGGGCGCCGTCATCGACCTTGAAGCCAACGAGTTGAGGCTGCGGAAACCTGTTGTAATACCCGAGGATCAGAAAACTACGGCAACCACGTCAGCTGCAGTGCGCGTACTCTCCGACCGCGTGAACTAGCCACCATGCTTGAGTGTACTTGTGGCTTTAGGTCATCTGCGGAGAAGTTCTGCTGGAAGGTAGCGTTTAACTGCTCCTCGAAAGAGGAATCGATGTCTCAAGAGGCATCGCGGAGCTCCAAAACGAACACGCTGTTGCACTCGTAACGAACTTCCGACAGGAGACCCAGCACCTTACGAAGGGAACTGCCGTGGGACACGCCGAGGAACTCCTGGACTCAGCCGCAATCGCCGGAGTATCAGAAGACCTCTCTTCGTGGCCACACAAGACACCGCCACCTTCGCAGTTTGCATCGATCCAACCCTGCCTACACAACAACGACGACAACTTAGTGACCTTCTCCCGAGTTCAATGAGTGCTTCTCCACGTAGTCAAAGGTACGCCAAACGACGATTGCGAAACATCGAATTTTTACTGATGACGACGCGCTTCCTGTTAATCAGTCGCCGTATCCTGTCTCTGCGAAAGAGAAAGAAGTCATCCAGAAGCAGGTTCAAGAAATGCTCGACGACGACATCATCCAGCCACAAACAGTCTTTGGGCTTCACCGGTAGTCCTGGTTAAAAAGGAAGACGGGACTTTTCAGTTCTGCATGGAGCATCCTTGACTGAACGCCGTAACAAAAAAGGACGTCTACCCGCTGCCACGCATGGACGACACTCTGGACCGGCTGCGCCACACCCGATACTTTTCGTCGATGGACCTGAAGAACTGGCAGATCGAGATGGACGAAGAGGATCGTGAGAAGACAGCCTTCGTCACGCCGGACGGACTGCAATAATTTAAAGTGACGCCGTTTGGACTGTGCACAGCACCGGCGACCTTCCAGTGCGTAATGGATACCGTCCTTTCAGGTTTAAAATGGCAAAGCTGCCTCGTCTACCTCGACGACGTCGTGGTATTTGCAAGCGACTTCGACAAGCACGTGAGACGTCTGCAGGCCGTGCCACGGCTATCCAGAATGCTGGACTGACACTAACGCCACCAAAAGGTCGGTTTTCTTACGGCAAGCTCAAAATCTAGGGGACTGTCGTGAGTGCTCAGGGTGTAAGCCCCGACGCCGAAAAGTCATTCGTTATCACCGAATTTCTGAAGCCATTAGAAAAGAAAGCCGTACGAAGATTTCTTGGGCTGTGCGATTCCTACATACGTTTCGTTCGCAATTTTGTCAAGATTTCTGCGCCCCTCACACATCTGACGAAGAACAACGTGAACTTCCAGTGGGGGAGGAGCATGAACATGCTTTCAACGAATTAAAGGACAGACTTCAGTCGCCCCTATTCGCGAACACTTCTATTTATCAACGGAAGCGGAAGTTCACACGGACGCCAGCAACGCCGTACTTGGCGCGGTACTCGTCCAAAGACAAGACGGAGAGGAGAAGATGATCGCTTACGCAAGCCGGGCACTGTACAAGGCAGAGCAAAATTACTCAACGGTCGACAAGAAATGTCTTGCTGTCGTCTCGGCATTAACAAAGTTCCGACCGTACCTCTACGGGATCCCGTTCCGTGCTGTCACGGTCCACAACGCTCTCTGTTGACTCGCCAACCACAAGACACGTCAGGACGCCTCGCTGGCATGACTCTTCGACTTCAAGAATTCGACGTCATCATTGTACATAAGTCTGGCCGCAAGTATAACGACGCCGACTCTTTGTCTAGGGCCCCAGCTGAATCTTCTTCCGACAGCAGCGACGACGAGGATGACGCCCGTTTTTCGGCGCAGTTACGGATACCGACATGGGAGCACTCCAACGAGACGACTCGGGACTTCGTGCCATGATCGGATACCTCGAATGTCAAGGAAGTTCTGTTCCCCGAGTTGTGGCCCAAGACTTGTCAAGATTCGTTCTGCGGCAAGGCGTGCTCTTCAAGAAGAACTGCGGAACCAGCAACCCTGCCTGGTTGCTAGTTGTTCCCGCCAGCCTGCGAGTAGAAATTTTTCAAGCATGCCACAACGAGTCGACAGCTGGGCACGTCGGCTACAGCAGGACGCTCGCCCGGAATCGTGAAAAGCACTACTGGCCGAGACTCCCAAAAAGTGCCCATCTGTACACACGGTCACGCCATGAGTGCCAACAACGTGAGAAGCTTCCGACGAAGCCAGCAGGACTCCAGCAGCCGATACCTGCCCCGACTACACCCTTCAGCAGGTCTCAATGGATTTACTTGGGCCGTTCCGCAGCATCGAAGCAAGGAAACTGATGGATTACCGTCGCGACCGATCATCTTTCACAATACGCCAAGACGAAAGTCCTTCCATCGGGAAAAGCGGTTGAAGTGGACAAGTGTTTCGTCAGAGTCCATTTTCCTTCAACACGGCGCCCCTGAAGTGCTGATCACAAATAGAGGCTCATATTTTATGGCACAGTTGACTCAAGAAGTTTTTCGGCTCAGTCACACAAGCCATCGACAAACAACCGCGTATCGTCCTCAGACCAACGGGTTAACGGAGCGGTTCAACAAAACGGTCGCCGTCATGATCTCCATGTACGTCGACGTAGAACAAAAGACGTGGGACGAAGTGTTGCCGTTTGTCAGAATTGCGTACAACGCAGTGGTTCGAAAAACCATGGGAATGATGCCGTTCGAACTGGTACGCGGCCGGACGGTTACCACGATGCTCGACGCTATGCTGCCTCACGCGCAAACCGACGGTGGCACCGACGACGCTCAACTGGTCTATCAACGCGCGGAGGAAGCTCGCCAACAGACAAGAATCAAGATTCAAGATGAGCAGCGAGTCGACGCACGCCGGTATAACCTTCGTCGCCGGGACGTCCACTTTCAACCCGGAGACCGGGTATGGTGTGGACACCCATACGGCGCCGCAGTCTCAGCGAGAAGCTTCTGAAACGCTATTTCGGACCCCCAAAAATCATCCGACGGCTCGGCGATCAGTACTACGAAGTTCTTCCCGACGGAACGCGCCCGTCTGCAAGACGCCAGCCACGATCCGAGGTGGTGCACGTCGTCCGGTCAAGCCACATTACGAACGATAGAACTTTGGGCTCTCGTCAAAGAATGAACTGTGAACGGCGGCTTGCAATTCTGCTGTTTTCTTTTAGATTTGTTTTCCTTTTACGCTGCATCGGCAAGATGCGGTTTTTTAAAGGGGGGAATAAGACCGCGCGCGCAGCTGACCAAGTAGTCAGCGCACTTGTGGCTTAATGGTTATCGCGCTTGCCATCCGCGCGGTAAGGCATGGTTCAATGCCTAGCCGCTGCTTTACATTTGTTTTACTCTAATGTGATGTTCAGGTAAATTCGAGAACCGTGTTGCTAATTCGAGGTTATAATGTTCTACACGCCGAAACTTCTACGCCGATTGCTCCAGAAGTCCCCGCGTGTACAAAAGGGCAAGCCGGGGTCAGTCCCGCCAGAGCGCTTGATCCTGCTGTTTCGCCGACATCGACGCCTGCGACGCTAACTTACTTCTATTTTGTTTTGGGAACAAGTTCGCCCCACTAAAAGCTTAGTTTTGTTCATTTATTTTTCGCCTTATCAGTTGCCTTTCGTGACAATGTTATCGAATTTCCAAAACTCGAAATATTAATTTTGAAAAACAAAAAACAAAAAAACGTACATCTATCAGCTTGATGCGACTCTAAGCAGCGCCACTGTAAACACTAAAGAGGGTGTAGCGATTACGGCCCTTGTCCATATACCATTACACCCCTTGTCACATGCAATACACCATAAAACTTCAGTTCTGTGTACAGCGCACTGGCGTCGAATAAAGTCACTGGATCCTGGGATCCCCTTGACCCCTCCGTTCTTGGTGAGCCGATCTAGATTCGCTGGTGACGGGTAGCTTTATGAAGTCGTTTTTTGTATACCGAGATTTTGCTAACCACACACCGGCGAAACAAGCGTACACCTTCGTACCACCAGCAGATGCTGTGTCGGTGCTTGGAGGCACTGAAAAACAAGTTTATTGTATTGAAATACGCAAGAAGAACAATATATTTGTAAGAGATCCATGGAGATGAGCATGATTAATAAGTTAATTACATACAGAGTGCCAAAGACTTATAATTGTGAGGAACGCTTCCAGTACGATGATGCTCCATGGTGATCTTGGCGCGACTGGTTTAGGACGACCCTCTGGAAGCTTTGAAGATTTAAATGGACCAAGATGGCGATTTCCATGGCAACGTAGACCGATTAGCCAATCGCCTTGCGAGGTTTGGGTCGTCTGTATGTTAGTATCCGTTTATGTCCGGCTAGCAGGTTGGGAAGGCAATGGCGCTACTTTCCCAGGATCCAGTGACTTTAGCGTCGAAATGACGGCCCTAACTTTTACGAGAGGCTTGATGACCGGTGTCGTAGAACATACAAAACAGCTAAATTCAGTATCAAAGGCTAGAGTAAAAAATATATATATTAAGGCATGACAACAGGGTCAAGAAAACCCCGTTTACTTTTTTGCAGTCAGTGACACGTGGATAAGGTATTTCAATAGGGTGCACAACTCCGCTATCAAGCCGCTGGTGATTGTGTGTGCTTATCAACAATGAATGTTCCAAAGTAGTCCTATCAACAAGCTAAGTAGGCCACCGTTGAAACTACGAGTTTGAAAAGTGCAGAGTACCAGGTTCCTGCTCTACGAATATGCAGAGTGATTTCCACAATACCAAAATTCTAGAGTTATAAATATTGTTTTAATGAAACGTATTACTATGTCAATAATGCAAATGATAGCTTCGCCAATGTAGATTACCTGTAATCTATTGCCATTCCGAATTTCGTTGTGCGTGTGTTGTTCACGACGTACTTTAGAAACCACTGCAGGGGTGTTGCATTGCGGTTCAGAAATGTGCCCCTCCCTGTGCTGTATAAATAATCATAGATGACGATGTCGCAAATGCCATCTGGGGGGCCGACGGTTTTTGAGACAGCTTCTTTGCCAAAGGTGCACATAATCGTCTTTTTGTTCAACGGCTCGCCTGCAAAATAAAGTACCAATCATCACAGACGGGGCGCCAGAATTCTCTGTTCAAGTGTAAAAACGCTTGCGCTAGCGTTAAAAAAATTGGTTGAACATGACCCAGTTTGCTGAAAACTGCGGTTATTTTTCACGACGCTTAACTCGCCCGCAAAACAATGTTAAGGGAACGTGAATGACTCTCTGCGTACAAGGAACTACTAGTATAAGGAGAGGAACCGAGAAAAATAGTGCGAGCAAGATGGTGGTTTGCTTTTCGCACGGGATCTGGCGTTCAGCGTTTCGCGTTCTGCGCTCGAACATCAAATTTGTGGGAAAGGCAGACAAGGCTTCTGCTCGCTCTGATTGGAGAAAGAGTGTGACGAGACGAAAGCAGCTTGTCTTTTCGTCTACCAAATATTATTCTCCTTAGAACACGGCGTTCTCACGTTACCACACAATCTCATCTCAACTCTCATCGGTCGTCTGTATATGGATGTTTTGTGTTTAAGGCAAAATATTGCTGCAACATCTTTTTTGCATTGAGTTTCTGTTTCTATTTTTGCGGGAAAAATACCTCATCAAGCTCAAAATGTAAGTACAATAAACGACATTCGGGCAGTTCAACACGGGCATGTAAAATTACTTCTGGGCAAGGTTTTGTTATGAGAGATTTAAAGAATGCGCTATGAAATGCCAACATCTGCTGATCAAAATAAGTGGCGATGCTAGTCTCTATCTCCCCGCAAGGCTGAAATTATAGGTGCAAAAAACAGCATTCAGGTACTTTAAGAGCGGCATCAAAAATTATTTCTTGGGAAGGTTGCGTTACGAGAGAGTTTAAAAAGCGACAGGCAATTCTTAAATTCTGCTGAGCGGAATTGGCGTAATTCCGTAGTACTTTCTCGTCGCCAATCCATTCTCGAGACCTTAGAAATATTTTTGCGGCTAATGTACCAGACGAATGAGATAGCCGCAGCGATCAGGAAACCGATCCTAAGGTTTTATCTTGTTTGTGTTCAGAGCTAGAGCTTTCTCCAGTTGCTGTTTAGACGTTCCGTCGTAGCTTTTTTCGGCGCGTTTTTAATATTCCAATGATACATTCTTTACCCGTTCAGGAGCCCACGATGAAGCAATAAGTTTGTGAAAACATCTCACCTATACTAAACTCGCGAGGAGGTGTCGTGGCCTCTGATGTAGTTGTTATAAGCATTTATGTTTTTCGCTGTTATATTTCAACTTTTTTATAGCAGCAGAACAACATGAGATTTCGGAAGGAAGCACAGGGTGTGGCCTAATATAGGCTGAACGGGTTAATAAAATATGACGGTTTGCACGCATTGAAACGGAAGCAGAAGTGAAGTTATATTGAAAGTACCAACAGCGTGCCGGAATATTATGTAGTCCTAAAATATACGTCCATTTTCTGCATCTTTATTAAGATATTAGCGTTTTTTTTAGAAGTTGCCTCGCGTTTTAAAGAGCTTAAAATAATTCCTTGGCTTAGCATGCGAGGTACCTGCTCAGGATCTTGTATTCTGCGTTCACCTTCTATAAAGAAAGATACAAAAAACGTTCGTGCAGACAATCTTGATTTTAATTCCTTGTCTATAATGTATTTTAGAGTCAAAGCATCATGGAAGACAATATGATGTTTCACAGCTGTTCACAATGGGCAATTTCTATAGTTGAATTTGTCTAGTTTACATCGCCTGCAACGCTCATTTGGATGGTGTTTTAAATGACCTATCGAGCCCGTACAACCGAAGTAGTCTGGAAGTGGCAACATATAACAACACAAAAGCGGTGTGCCACGCAGTCGGAAAGCGGGATTGTGATGGATGGTTCCTGGAATCCCGGCAAAACGTACAAGCGAAAGCAAGTGTTGCTATCGTCGTGTTGTACAAACTTATTCTTCCTGAATCTTTATGGACTGTAAAGCAAGGAAGCTAACTGGAACAGAACTGGTTTCTTTCCCATCCACGATGGCTGATTTAACACAACCTAGGATGGCGGCAGGCGACTTGGCATTTCTATGCAGTCTTCAGGCAGAAATCGAGAACATAACGTTTTATTTCGTGCTAAACAAATCAATCGGAGACGTGCTCCAGAACAAATACACAAGCGTGTGCAAGTGAACAAGAAAACTGCCTCCCATTTCTCTCTCGCTCTATGCAATTCAAGATAATAGTTTTTGGCAAATACCCCCTGAAGACAATGAACTGCACAAGACGTCATCGTTGATAGATTCTCAACCCACCCCATACGCTAAACGCGTTGAAGCTCAACGAGAGTACTCAAAAAAGCGGCCGACGCAGGCGTCTGCCGTAGCCGTGTGCTAGCATCGCTCTTGGTATAAGAAGCTGAAAGTCGAACATTCGGCGACACTGACGCAAACTAGGGCACCTTCCTTGAATCCACAAGTGATGACACTAAAGGGCAGGGGGATTGGCCGGTGTTTTCTATTATTTGGTATTTTATTCTCAATGTAGTTGGAGCAGTATGTATAACCGGAGGTAATGCAGGACACGTGAAGCGTTAGTGATCTTTGTAGCAGTCGGTATGTCCAGCGTCGCCACTAACAAAGACGACGACGCTACACACTGGCACGATCATGATGGCACGTGGAATAAGCAGGAAATTTTCACTTATGCTCGAAGTCAGTAGCCCCATCTCTTCTGTCCACAATATCGAACGCGCTACAAATTAGTGACCCGAATGTGATTGATCTTCTCCGAGCACTTGCCATCCCGCGGGACGTTCTCTTCGACCCGGAGCACGGCACAGGCATGGCATTTTAGATGTTTGTGCGGAAGGCACATCTTCCACGTCCCCGCATCGGGAGCCTCCGCCACCGCCTCTGCCCTGTCGAGTCTAACGCCGGCATGTCTCAGCAACGGGCTGCAACCACCTCGCCCACCCCGCTGGCTCGGCAAGTCTACTTTCTTTGGCATTTTAGCCACTGCCGCAGTTCCTTCTGTGCTCCGGCAGTCGAGTACATCTTTATGGTGTGGTGGTAGCCTGGCACGGTCACGTGCTACCACAACATGTCGGGCGTGCCGCACCGCGCCACGCTGGGGTATGGCAAGTCACGGCACACCAGGCTGTTCATAAGGCACGTCACTGACCGTTCAGGGGCTCTTCATAGATGCAAGGTCAGGCATCTGCCCTCCACTCGATGCGTCATATTCGGAAATAACTCTTAATCGGTCCCTCAGCTGGCCGCCGTCTCCCTTGGTGCCCGAGTGGTGATTGAGCGTACAATATATCGGAGCCACAGCACTATCGGATTGTTGTTCCCGCTGTCTGATGTTTCCACTTCGCCTGCCCGAACTTAACCTTAATGAAAACCTGCACGGTTCCCGCACGCTGTCTTCAACGTCTACCGCTCTCTTTCGCGTCATTCAGCTTGCAACGCGCCAACGGCAACACCTTTCAATCAAGGAGCCTCCTCTGCTACTGCTCACGGAATCGCTCTGTCCCCTGGAGCCTGCTGCGGGCCTACAGGCGATGCATCTAGACCGCAGCTATCTGTGGCAGTTACTACGTCCAGCGTCGCCACCAACAACGATGACGACACTACTCGTTTGCATGAGCCCGACGGCACGTGGATTAAACAGAACGTTGTATCCTAAGCACGGAGTCGGTCGCACCATCCATATTTTGTCAAAAAATTCGAACGCACTACAATCTTCAACAAATGGCGACGCTCAGTTTACACGGTGGAATCTTCAAACTCTTCGCGTGGCACGCATCGCGCGACGCATCAGATATCTCTGCCTTTAAAAGTGGCAATATTTTCTTGTGCTCACCTAGAGTTGCCGAAGTGTTCGTAGCATTTATCGGGGAAGTCATATTTTCCACAGCACTTGGCTCTATAGTTGTCGTATTTGGCATCGCACTTGGCGCAGTACTTTTCGTTCCATGTGGCGCTGTTGAAACTGCAGCCGTTGTTGTGGTGATATTTGAGCTGGTTGTTGCGTTAAACGACCCATTAGATCCACCCAGGAACGAAGGCGTGGTGTCCAAAGAAATTGTTCCTAAAACACAGGAGAAACATTCGTGAGCAAAGTCACTAGACAACAGTCGAAGTTTGTTTACGCATTGGTTCACTGCAAACCGGGCACGAATTTGAATCTATTAAGCAAATAACCGAAATAATTCGTTCTTTCCTCTTAAATATCTTACCCTTTGTGCTTATAAAAAAAATCACATTTGACAGACAGAGAAGCCGAGTTTCCAAAGTAATCACAAAAAAGAATTATAATAATGGCCTGAAGGAACATTTACAAAATGCAATGCACGTAAATTGATCATGATATAGAAACAATACTCTTCTGAAAAATGATTTACTTTGTTTTATACCTAGTCTACAATGCTTCTTCAAATACAGGAGCGAGCATGTGATTTGATCTTTCGGTTTATATTTGCAAAGCCTAGCGGAAATGAGCCTTACACTATTCCCTCTTTTACAAATAAGAACCCCAGCATGCGATCTACAGAGATAGAGTGAACTAGAGGAGGGGTAGTGAGATCAGCAACCAAAGCGCGCGAAGGATTGTTGCAAATTGAAGAGCGTGGAAAGGTCCCCGTTTTGCGCAGTGGCTCTGCGGTAGCAAGGCTTGGAGTATTTCAGCGTTCCGAGGGCCTTCGTCAAGCAGGTTTGGATTGGCGGTTTGGCTGCGCGAAATGACTTGCCTCCAGATCGTTACACCATGTTTTCTTCCGCTTATCGTAAATGAAATGCAATGAGGAATCGATTATTACAACCACCACGACGTGGATGCCACCAGTAGTAATACAGGAAATGTAATGCGAAGCATGGGGCCATGCTTTAGTGGTGCCCTCCCGTGCCGTCGACATAAAGTGCGGCAGCCATGAGCACTCGCTAAGCTCACTACCCTTGCTCAAGTTTACGTACCAGAGCAGAACAAGCACACGTTCTAAGCTTTCGAAGTGGAGCAAATCACGCACATTACGCATGAACGCTGAAAATGGCACTGGAAGAAGCTTGTAAGTTGAACCAACTTCAGTATTATCACCTTAGCTCGCGCAAGAACCACATGGAAGGGGGGGGGGGAGGGGGGGGCGGAGAAGTGCCAGAGCATATCTCTCTCTTACCATCCGTGTTTTTTTTAATTAAAATTAAAATTGTTAGTTTAACAGACCTACACTGAAGGGTCGCCAATACAAAAAAAAACAGCTTGAATTAATCTGAATGCCTGTCAGCTAAAAAAAAACAAGAAAAAAAAACATTTTGTTACACACTTTGCGTAAATGCTTTAAGGTAAAAAAAAATAATCCAGAACACTAAAAGGTATACAAAAACATTCAAAAGCCTTTATGAAATGTGAGCTGAAATCGATTTTAAAGTCAGATATACATTCATCATACAATTTCATTTGTATATACATTTGGGGCAATTGTAAGGAAGAGATTGTATTCTATTATTCGAGCGGTGTTAAAGAAACAGGTGACTTTTCTTTTTCGGGCAAGCAGTAACGTTGATGCTCTCGGCTTAGTTATTCGGGAAATAAAATAGGTGGAAATTACTAACGCTGTGGACGACACTTGAATCTAATAAAGTAGACAGTATTCACGGATGGTTTAGATACGAGTTACCATGTATCTTTAACAATGTTTTGAGCAATAGTCACACGCGTCATTTGCAACATAACTCAACCTTTTTTTTATTAGATGATTTGCACTGGTTGCGAGATTTTTAACTTGAGCGAAGTGCTACGTCTACCACGCGCTAGAAGTAATAGTAAAATTTACTGACTTGTGTTTTGGATATTGCACGGCAATTTTCCTATTTTAGCAATAAATTTACTTCTAGTAATAAAAATGTAATAAACATTTCTTTAATAATTGAAATATTGCGACGACTAGCCCCCTATATTATGATATATTTTCATATGATTATCATGCACAGAACACTGGAATGACGGTATTGGCGTACCTTTCCCTGCTTATTTTATGGCACACCTTTTAAGCCTAAAATAAAGAAGCGTATATTACAAGCACAATGGAGATAATTCAAAATCTTTGAAAATGATTAGCTGTCTTGTGTTTTAAAGTGGAAGAAAAAGTTTCCAGAACGTTGTTTACACCTTTGAACATCTGTGGCAATACCGAATCGTTAAATTCTAATAAAACGCATAAACCTTTCTAGAGCTGTCGTGATGAAAGAAAGTTGTGTAGGATCTAGAAGCCAAATGCATATCCAAAGAAGCTTGTTTTTCTTTGTGTAAAATAAGCTTCGGAGCTGAAAAGATGGCAAAGCTTCTAGCCAAAAAAATAATAAGAAGAATAATATTTTGTTTAATTAGTGACAGGCATTCTAGACACCAATATAGCAACTAAAAAAACCTTGATGTTGAGAAGATGCAATCTGACTAACTAGTTTTATTGGAGGAGTGACTGGATAGCATATGCGTTTACTATTTTTGAGGAGACGGTATCTATAAATGTCCATGCCTTCGACATTCACGCAATACAGGGGAAAGCCAATCATTGCCGTTTACTAATGGGGCTCATATACTTACAAAGAAAAACTATACCTCTAACTCAAGAAAAAAATATGAAATACGACAAAGCCTGGTGCAACGCCTGAAACGTTCTATGCTCAATGTCACAAGGCAAACTTCTCTTTAGACCTGAATATCTATTTTATCTTCCTCGTCCGCTGCCTTTCCTCCATATACCTCTTTGCTTTGCTCCCCAAGATCTTGGCAAGAATGGCAGACTCATAGAAAATATAGAAAGTGCGGATGTGACTTACTAATCCTCGCAGCTAAAGTGTGTCCAGATTCGGGCGCGGTTCCAACGGCTCAATCGGCATCACGTGGTTTCTGCGGCGCGTTCGCAGCGCGAGCTGCGAGGGGGAGAAGAAAGCGTTAATCGTCTGCTAGCCTCTCCGCATCTCCGCCCGCTTTCCCGCCTCGACGTGGCAAGGCAAAGCAGGCGCACGTGCGGCCCATGGCGGATGAGGCGTCTGGGGTACAATTGAAACATTTTAAACGGTTTCAGTAGCTCTCTTTGTTAAATCTAGACTCTGGACACAAATAAAGAGAGCCTAAATTGAAGAGAGGGAACGCCTCAAACCATGAACATTGGCCAAAATAGCATGGTGGACGTCCCGTGTGCAGATTCTCCTCTTGTACGTCCAATTTCCGGTTTCAACTGGGGCGTAGGAAAGCGAGCGGCAAGCCAAAGATGTTTGCAGACGATTACAAATTTGTTCACCTCCATGCACTTCGTCTTGCCAACGCGGCCCATGAAACACTTTCCCCCAATTCAGCAGTTGAAAATACTCTGAGACTCACGTCCTAAACGTAACTACGGAGCAGACTTGTGTGGTACATGTTACAAATAATGCGTGTGTGTGTGTAAAACGTGTAATGAAAAAAAAAGAAAGAAGGAGTTGTCGCACTCGCGCGTGACGTCTTTCACGGGACTTCCCCTCAGAAAGAATCCTTCCTAAAAGTTCTGACGGAGGACGCTCGACGTCGTGTAATCAAGCAGGGTCCCTAAGACTCAGACTCGTCTTTCAGAGTCGCCAGAAGGTCTGATCCACTCCTGGTAGAAGCCAGGAGTGTCTTGGTCGAGCTGGGCCCAAGAATTGCTCCTGTGTGTGGTGAGAGCCTTCCATTCCCAAATCAGGGTGTAAAGTTTTGGGAGTGTGCCGTCTTCTCTGCATATTTGACATGTGTGATTGAGGTGGTAAACTTTTGGGAGTGTGCAGTCTTCTTTGCATATTTGACATCTTTGATCGGGGGCCCGTTACCAGGGTTCAGCTTTTTGTTCTGGATGGTCTCAAATTGTTGAGTCATGTATGGTGTTGTTGCACCACCTGTGCAAATTCGTCGTAATGTCACGACTTCCTTGCGTTTGAAGTCGTACGGTGGAATGGCATTTGGTTCGGGGTGACTGGATTCCTTAATCCGGTGCTTCCATTTTTTTTGTGCATCCGCATAGCTTCAACCGGGTGTAAGGTGAATCGGCAGTTTCACTGTTAGTCGATGAGAGATCGAATTCTCTGGCGCCATGCGAGGGATGAGGACTGTTTAGCTCCTCGCTGCCGTGTCATGCCCCGCCACGTAGCCGTGGATGCCCATCTGTCCCGGGATTCATCATTGAAGACATTTGTTTTGTGCGCACGGAATAGGTGCAGAGCCGCGTGGAAAATTCATTTGATTGTTTTGCACTTCAGTGCTCTGTGTTATTTCGCATTTTCGGATGACGTACGGCGAGTCCGCAAATACGTATAGTTGATTTGCGTCGTTGTGTTTTTGTGTCACCTCCAGGTGTCTTAAGTGGCTATAAAGCGCGAAGAGCACTGCCTTGGCTTCGGCGAGTTCGGGAGAGTAGGGATCCGCTCCTTGTGGTTCGTTTGTGGTCGATATTGACGTCCCCGTTGGGTTGTCTTTAGAATAAAATATGGCGGCGGCTGTCGTGGCTGTCTCTGGGCCGGCGATTTTCATCGCCAAATCTGTGTACGCGACCGTGATGCACGGGTCCGCCAGAAACGTTCAAACTTCGACTGCGTGGTTTCGGGCGTAGTCTTCCCTTCTTTTAGCCTGTTTCTGCGCGCTAAAATGAGCGTGCTACGTTGTTTCTCCTTTCGGTATATGGTCAGAAGCTTGGATTTTTGTTGACATAGCTAAAGAAGGTGAATTTCTGAGGTTAGGTGTCTCCGCTTACCTGTCGTTTCTCCGTAGCTGCATCTGTTGCCTTGGAGCAGACTTGTACGAAGCAGACTTGTACGGGACATATTACAAGTAATAAAATACCTTGTAATCGATTATCAAATATCCTTCTAATCAAAGTTCGACACTGTGACCTCACCCCACGTTTTTATCTCCTCAGCTTTCTTTTTTGTATCGGTGCATAGCGTTTCAGGCACCTATACGTAATTCCTTTACTCGCTTTGAATATTCACGATACTTTTCGTTCTTTGCGCGGAGAAAATTGTTGAACAAGTTTAAAATGTAAGTCAATTTAGCCATATGCGTGTACTTCAAGAATGGAATGTCAAATTAATACTGTGGAAGGCTCTGTTACGAGGGAATAATAGAAGCTCCTTACATCTGCTGAGCGAATTCAGCGGGAAGACTAGGTACTCTCTCTGCAGAGCCAATCAGTTGACCTCAAGAATATACCTGCTGCGGCCATTAGACCAGCCGGATGAGATAGCCGCAGTGATCAGCAAACCGGCCCTGTGTTTTAATTTCGTTGAAGTTGCGAACAAGGGCTTTCCCAATATTTGATTGGACGTTTCGTAGGAGCTTTCCGGTGGGTGTGCTTAATCGAACAATTATATTTGTCTAACCTCTTAATGAGCACATGATCAGGAAATGTTTTGGAGTGAAGTTCTCATCTTCACTCAACATGCTACAGGGGTCTTGCGATCTCTGGTGTAATTGTTCTGAGCATTTTGTTTCATCAGCGAAAATACCTCTGTGCGCATCTGAACTTGAGATTCCCAAGGGAAGCACTGATTGTGTTTGTACAGAACGTGTGGGCAACTTGAAAATAGCAACTGCGTCCTGGAAGATCTTGAAGTACTAAACCATTCTGCAATTTTCTGCACTCTCGATGTGGCGTGGTAGGCATTTGTAGGAGCCGTCATGGCATCCCAAATATTTTTGAAAAAGTTCGTTAGCATTAGCATGCGGGTTCCCTTATCAGAATATTTTACTCCGGGTTCGCCTTCTGTCGAGGGTTATAAAATAACGTTTTGTGCCACCAGACTTACTTTAAATTTCCTACAATATTGTCATTTAGGTTCCTCGCATAACGGAAGTCAGTAGGCTGATTTTCGTCTCTCATGAATTGTACGTTTCCATAGTGGACATTGATTAGCGTAACTTTCCTGAAACGGTTCTTCGACTGGTGCTTTTAATAGCCTATCAAGTCCATAAAGGCTTGTACTTAAAGTGTTACAAGCAACTCATTACAACTTGTCAATTACATTTATTGTAAGTTTTTGACGGTTGAATTGCTCTTTTTCTGATGTAACGTTCGCTTTGATTCAAATAATACTTTTTTCTAATCAATTAGAAGTTTTCAAATCATGCTTTTAAAAATATCAAACTGTTTTTTACGCATAAAATTAGCTTGTCTGCCCCTGCTTCACTCGTTCATGTAGCCAGCAACGTTGGACACCTTTTTTATACTTATAACATAAAAAGATACCAAGATAACAGAAGTATTTCAAGGCCAACGAGGTCAGCGACGTTTTGACTGTCGAGCTGTCGAGAATGCCTCGTTTTCTGCGTAAAGACTGTCACGATCCTGCTTTGCCGCGGCAGAGACGCCTGTTTTCTGCCCTGAATTCATACAATAGCAACAAGAAGATCTTGCCATCTTCTTTCCTCTTAAAAAATAAACAAAAATAAACGCGTACAAGATTGTGCCCATACAGTAGAAGCGATCTAAGAGCGGCAACACATCTCAGAGGAGCAGGTGTGTCATGTTTGTCGGATGTTGCGATACTTACAATTCGTGATGATACTAGTCCCTACAAAAAGTACGAGGGACCGTGAGTGTGGCTCCGCGGTGTAGTACCAACGTAAGGCTACTGAAAGTTACATAGACTGTAGAGCTATAATCCTAACTGCAATGAAACAGGTTTTTATCAAATCCACCATTGGTGCTCTGACACCACGAAGATTGCTGCCAAAGACATCACACTTCTATGAAGTGATCATACAAGAATCGAAGTATTACTTTATATTTCGAGATGAACACACCAATCGGGAACGCGTTCAATGAACAATAAACAACGTTTTTTTGTTTTTTTAATACCCAAACTGCAACCACTTTGCACTCGGTCTTGTAGACTAGGCCTGTGCTTTACGTTAGAGAGGCTAAACGCGACGTTTAACGCATGATGTTAAACGCATGACGCTAAACACGCTGCTTGACACGTGTGTTCTTTGGGACCTAGTAGCCGCAGGTAGTAACGGCCAATCTAGTAATGGGGTTACTTTGTCAAGAAGCAAGTAACTGTTAATAGCCACAACACCATGCATTTCACAGTTACTAGCAAGATGGTAGTAACTGTTAATAGCCTCAACATCATGTATTTCACTGACTCTTACTAGTAACCGGCGTTACCTACTTCCAGAAGACCTAGCAGCCAGTACAGACTCCAGGCAGTATGTGTAACTGCCTTAAGAAATGGAGGAATGTTCCGCCTGTCAATATGGTAAGACTTGTTCTTATTTGTCGATGCACTTAGCAACAGCGATGTTTTATAGCAAAAGTCGCTCTCAAACTCACGAAGACAGATGTTACTAGTGGACGTCAAATTTAAAATTGGCAGAAAAAGGAAGTATTATCGCAGGGATATATTTTATTTTCACGCTGCTTACGCGCACACTCGCATACGTATTAGAACTCAAAAGAAGGAAATATAACACACACACACGCGCGCGCGTGAAGACACGCTAACCCAATTGCTGCCTCCAATGGCTAGCCATGCGTCTTTCATTGAAGATGAGGTCTCTTCGTCAGTGACCACCTCCTTCCTGAACGATGTTACAAGTCTGGTGCGTCTTTCGCACAAATACGTTTCTGCAATATTGGCGCTAAACATTCCGAGGAATGTATCCCTTGCTGAAACGTAACGCCACTCGAAGTAATTATTTGAGGCAGTCAATAAAACAGCGTTCACAAAGGTTCCTAGTGGACATGATCTTGTTTCCCCCATAGTATTTTTTTTTTTGTAAGAGTGGCAGACATCTATGTGGATTTATATTTTATGCGCCACCACATTATAACCTATTTCTTCTTCTGGGGCACGAATAAAATAAAGCAGTATTTATTATTTATACTTAATTGTAGGAGCTGCCATTACTACCCGTCGCATGTTTTATGTAGAAAATGACTAGTACAAATGTAGTAACGGTCACTAAAATGTACAAACTTCCGCAGTTACATACATTTTAGTACATATCGCGCCTCTGATGTAGTAAGTAGCTCGTAAAAGTGGTAACGTTCAGAAAAAAGGGTAGTAAGAGTTGGAGATACTAACTTTTTAGTAGCCTTTTGTTCTAGCAATGTGGCGTTGCGTTCGTTGTGAGACGCTGAAAGACGCTGAGGCGGCGACTCTGATGTAAGCTAAGGGGCACTGCATGGATCCAGCAGTGATGACGTTTGGAGTGTTCGGGCATGTGAAGCCCTTGTTTTCTAAGTGCTGTGTTTATTCTGAGCGCACAAAGAGAAGTATTCGTGATCGGCTGTAGTGCAGGCCTCACATAGCGTCAATGAAGTTCAACATCTAGCTGCTCTCATCTGCCGCGGTGTCATCTTCGAAACTTCGCTTGGCACTTATCCCAAGTCGCATGGGTGATCGCCACCTCTAAAAAGCGTTATTATTTTTCAATACTCACCCTGGAGACACCGAAGTGTTGGTAGTTGTTGCCATCGGGAGAGTCGTACTTGAGGTCGCACTAGGCCTTGTATTTGTCTTTATTTGTGTCCCCGTTTGAATTGCAGTCGTTCTTGTCATGGAAGTTTGGATCGGTAGTGCCTTCGACGACGCGGGAGGTCCACCCAGGGACTCCATCTGATATGGGGTGGCGAAATCCTCTGCTCCTCGAACAAAGAAAGAACAGATGTTAGTGAAAGCACTTCACAAGAGTGGAAGCTTTCTACGCACTAACTGCTACCAACCCGGTAAAAGAAAAAATGTTGTTAACATAATTACTAAGAGTCTTCGCTGCTGCCTCTGGAATCTCTACATTTCCTGCTTATTAAAAATCCGCGTTTAACAGACCGACGAACAAAGCTTACCAGGCACCCACGAAAAGGGATAATAATAATGATATTTATATACATTTAGAAAATACAATTCAAATAAATTTACTTGAAACTAAACGTTCCGCAGCCTTCTGCCTAATTAGGAATAGACATGAAGCGAAAAACAGGCACTCTCACCAAAAGTTTAATAAACAATTACCCGACGTTTCGGGACCCATTGGGGCCCTTGTACACGGGTTCGTGAACGCGGGCTTGTGAACAAGTGTTCGAACTGCTACAAAACTTCGGGTAAATGTGTATTAAAAATTTTTGGCTACAGTCCCTATTTATTGTTTCATATAAATTTGGCATTGTAAAAACAAATTTGCCTCTAGGCTAGTATGTCATGAATGCTGAAGGCATGTATGTTCTTACGGTTAATATATAGTTGGTCTCACGGAAATGAGGCTGTACGCTCTTTAAATTCTTAGGAATGCAAAAACCAGTATGAGATCTCCTGAGCCGGGCATGCTAGAGGTTACCCTTCCGAAGGCTTAAAAATCACGCACCATGCGCACGAACGTTGGAAATGACAGCGACCTGAAGCTCGTTATTTGAACCAAATGTACTATAGTTACTTTTGTCCCCGCGGAAAACACGCTTGAAAAAAAAAACGCCCCGGCGCAGGTTTTCTTATTTTATCATCCTTCCTCCTTCTTTTTCCTATTTCAAATCTAATCGCTATTTCTCCAGACCTACACTTGTAGCGTCCTCCAGACGAAAATTTGCCAAAGGCAGACAATGTTGAATGAGCAAAAGCTAGGAAAAAAGAACTTTTTTTCAGATATTAGGCATTACTAGAATGACAAACAATATAGATATAAAATAACATAAGTACAGAAAATATATCAAAAACATCAATAAGGACATATGCATCAAGAGCATTCAAAGGCCAGGATGAAATATGAGCGTGAATCGGCTTTTAAAATCAGAAATACATACATCTCGCTAAAAATTTATTCTTATAGAACTTTGAGGATGTAGTAGTAGAGGTATTGTAACAAAAATTAGTTTGTGCGATGTGGAGGCATTCTTTTTTGTCGGTAGACCAGAAGTGATAAGGCTGTTTTAGTTATTTGGAAAATCGAATAGAAGAAATTTATAAATGCTGTAGAAGAAAAACGAATGGAATAAATTACCCAGAATTTCCACATGTTTTGGATATAAATTACTCTTGCATCTAGTGAATAGGGGATCTGAGTGGTAATCATACGGGATATTGGGGATACAACACAACGTTTTATTTTTCGAAGCCTCGAGCCTGTTCCAAATGTTGTAACTTTAGCGATCTGCCACATTTACGAAGCGCAGGAAATATGTATAAAATTTACTGAGTAGTGACTTCAGATTTCTTATCGTTTCTACTTGGAACCATAAATTTATTTTCAAGAACATATTTTGGCTATTATTTTACTAATTATAGCCCAGACACCTACATCGTCTTCTTGCTAAGATAACACACATGCACATCTCAAATTTGAGTATATTTCGTGGCTTTTTATCATCATTTGTAATGTTTACAAAAACAGATGTACACACTAAATCATATGCATCATGGATATAATTCGGAATCTCTAGAAAGGGTTATAAGTCGTATGTTTCAACGTTTAACGGAAAACGCTTCATACACGTTGTTTCGAAGTTTCAGAGTGTGTGGCATTGAGGAATTGCTTAATTTTGTTACAAACAAAGGAATATATATAAAGCTGTAAACACGACACAGAGCACTGTAGCTTTTTGAAGCAAACTGCATGCCCCAGTGGAGTTGCCTGATTTTTGTTAAATTAAGCTTCGGAGGGGTATTAAGTGTCAATTGTGTGAGCAAAGAGAAATTACAATGAGAGTGTTTTGTTTATTAATAACACATCTTCGAAACGTCATATAAATCGTCGAGCCCCCTGCATCGTCCTCTCTCCCACATAGCACATATGCACAGACCACACTGGTGCAGCCTCAATAAGCTTTTTGGTGAAAAACCCTCTGACATCAATATAGTGCACATGGCAACCCAGCCGTGAAAATCTCGTCTAACACACCTCTACTCATGCAGGTTCTATCTGGGTGCCTGCTAATTGCCACGGACAAAGTAGCATACTATCAAAAGTCCAAAAACATTGGTTGCATAGTGCTTACATCGACAATTCTCAACTGCTCCTCATAGACCGGAGCTTCCGCGTAGGTTAAAGATGCACGATGACGTCAGAGGACAACTACGAGGCAGCGCTACTACTGTTTATAAGAAAAACTCCAGTGCCTGCCAGATGCAGTGAACACGGCAGCTCAGCCGTGACTGTATCGCCTAACGCACCTCTGTTCTATAGGTCCTACCAGTGTTCCTGCTTATCTCAATGGGCAAAGTTGATATATCACAGGAGACCTCAAAACTCGCCTAGATCGTGCTGACATCGATGATTCTCAACTGCGCCGCGTGGACAAGACCTTCGGCGCAGCTTCTACAGGCACGATGACGTCACAGGACCACCACGAGGCGGCGCCACTGCTGTTTATCCTTCTGTAGCCCAGCAATTAAAACTATGTCCAATATATTGGACAACAAAATCTGACCTACAACGTCGTTACTAGTGCTTTTAGGCGCGTAGAGACCAGTTATCCCTTATTTCGGACAAATAGTGCAAATATGTGGTAAGCAGTGTGGAAGTGAGAAATACATTTCGGGGGTTTATGACGCAAAAGCTACGAGGCCATCGGCGCCAAACCAATATTAAGTATCATTGTACTATAGGACGGGTTTCACGAAAGGATAACCGAAAGGCTAGAGTCAGTGTAAAAGGCGAATACTACTACGAAAATCTATTACTTGTTCAGGAGAGACAAAAGGATTCTTTCCAACAAGGAGGGCAGGATGAATTGAGATAAGACGTTGAAAAAATTCAGGAAATGAATGCTGCGATTGGGCTCGAGGCTATGACACAGGCCACAAGATATGCAAAGCAGTGTGCCTGTGACCACGGGGATAGACCAACAAGGGACTCTGAGGAAACGCAGCAACTGAGGTTAGTTTGTGCTGGAGTTCGAGAGCTAACGCTCCGGGAATCGAACCCGGTCGTTGGATTCCGAGGGACATTTGTCCCCGTAATCGGGACGTAATCCCAAGGGCCAGCCAACTACCGATCTTGGATAAACTAAGTACCCGAGCACCCCTTTCCCAACCCCGTACAGGGGAACGTTATCGATTAGCAGTATTGTTTATCTTTGTATTTTATTTCGATACAAAAGTATTAAATTGTTTATTGAAAAGTAATTCTCCAAGTTCAACTGAATCGGTCGTGGAAGGCCATGGGAATCAACTCCGTCTCCGGCAAGACCCGCCTGGCTTCCCGCCAACGAGGTCCGTCACCCTCTCCGGACCTTGCAACCCGGACGCCGCAAGGTGACCGAGCGAAAGAACCCCTACTGGCACTGTCGACAGGATTGGCTTTGACGACATTAAAAGAAGAATACATCATCGAGCGGCAACAGAATGACTACCACAGAGGGCCCTCTACTCACGAGACCCACTAGCGTCAAGGGAGCCCACTGTCACCCCGTGCCATCTAGTCTAAGGAAGACTCCGCGGCGCCGGTGAGGGGATTCTTCATGTTTCTTTGGTGCGTACTCACGTGCAGTAGGGGTCAGATTTGCTCACGAAAGCGATAGAA
The DNA here is from genome assembly GCA_037355805.1 of Ixodes ricinus. Lineage (NCBI taxonomy): Eukaryota > Metazoa > Arthropoda > Arachnida > Ixodida > Ixodidae > Ixodes > Ixodes ricinus. The sequence continues at coordinate 15,098 of JAZHYW010008873.1, read as the reverse complement.
ATGTAGGGATAGAACGAAAACTTCGGAAAGCGACAAAGGGACCGACGAAGGAGCTGACAGGTCGGAAAGTCGGTCCGCCGACTAGTGCGCTGCCCGGGTGCACGCGGAAAGCATCCGGCGCATAGAGCATGAGCACGAAATCGTCATGGTGAGGCTCAAACTCAAGAGCAAGGAAAGAATCGCGGCAATGCGTGGACCGTGCGTCGGTGGCGTAGCTACCGTTGCCACTGGAAAGGGCAGGCTAGACCCAGAGGCCGATAGTACCGACGCGGGGGAAGGTAAGTCAAACGTCCTGCCCAAACCTGGAAAAACAAAAAAAAAAACCCTGACGGCGGGGACGCGCTTCCCGACGGGGGTGAGAGAGGATTGTTCCTTGACTTGCAAAGGGGCGAGAGGCCCTCCGTTTCGCTTGGGCGAACGCGAAGGGTGGCGGGGGCGGCATGATTGTCCGCGATCAACTGTTGTTTCACAAAGCACAGTAGACGGAACCAGGGCGGCCCAGCTGGTTTTGCCTAGGAGAGGAGCGCCGAAGTTTTGTAGCTCGCCCATAAATATCCCTAAGAGGGCCAACTCGGGTGAAAAAAGACTAACGCGAGAATTAAGGGCAGCTTTTATTGGTCTGGAATTGAGGGTGATCTCCGAGAGCATTGTCGTTCTTGCCATGGCTGTCAGATTAGGTCGGACTGAACCGTGAGAGACAGAGGTCCCAATACACCGCTCACACGGCCAGGGAGACCGTTCCAAGTCGTCAACATCGACTTGATCGGCCCAGTTGACGTTGCGTCGGCCAGGGGACACAAATATGCGCTGTGTCTGATCGACCTTTGCACCCGCTGGCCAGAGGTAATGCCTTTGCGTAATCTCACGGCAAGGGGACTTTGGACGCACTGCTGGATATTTTCAGCCGAACCGGGGTACCACTGACTCAGCGCTGCGCCCACCCGAGGGCATGGGTGGTTCCACTTGCCGCGCGGCCTGACTCACATATCTCAGGAGTGTGGCCTTGCTGCTGTCTCCGTGCGCGAAGAGCATTACTTCGTCAGGCCTCGTGGCCCCTGTGACTTGAGATTTTCCGGTGCACGAGCCTAGAGGCAATTGTTTTGTGAAGTATTCTTTTCGCTTGTTCTGAAGCGCGGATATTGCAGCAGGTGTGTTCTCCTCAGCGTTTTTTTTTTTTGCTTCTTTTGCATAAACGTTGACGTGTGCATTGTGACATGTACGCGAATTTTCCTGCATAGTGTAGTACTGCCATTCAATATGCGGACATTGCGAAGCGCGTGTCTCATAGAGTTCTCTTTTATATTTTGGTTTCTATAACGTTGAAGTGCTCCGTTAATGTGTATACTTATTCATCTTTCAGTGTTATGCACTTATGTTTACGAATATAACCTATTTTCTAAAACGCCACTTACGTCTTGTGCACCGTATGTAGAAATGCAAATGATGTCTTCGATCCTTACTTTGTATTAATGACTCTTAGATGTTCTTTCAGTCCAGCAAGAGCCTTAAGGGGAGGTGTAAGGGTGGACGAGGGTTTCGAGGGTGGGCCGTTAGCACCAGGGGAGAATTGGTCGGTGAGAAAGCGTTGCGCGTAAGCACTTTCCGTGGTGGGCGACCGCGAGAGACAGGCGCACTTTACGCCGCGAGGTTCGGAACGCGCGTTTTCCGCCGAGAGGAATCGGAGCATTCGTTTCGGGCCGGGAGAACGCCGTGGCTCAGGCCGGCACAGTTTACACGAGGCGTTTACATGGGCGTAGTCTTTTCTCGCCCGAGCGTGGTAGGTCACGGCGGAACGCCAACGTCAGACAGCATCTGGAAGAATGAATGACAGGACTACTCACTTTGTCGGCGCTATTCACACCGGGGCCGGCTGTCTGGTGCGCATTGCTGAGTTCTGGAGATAGTTTGCTTGCACCTGAACCCGCCTGGGCCATGAGATATACACAGACCGTGGGTTCTCACTAGAGTATATCAGCGTATACTGTCGCATACCATGGCGGGAAAGTGATCGGATTGGTTGTCGACCTTTGGGCCAGTGGGAAACGCCTGTCCTCGGCACGCGCCTTGGTTCCATCCTGTATCATCCTCCCACGTGACCATGACGTCACGTTCCCACGCCCACGCCTACCTCCCAGAGCGCGGCCAACTGTCAATCAAAGCCCTGTGATTGGCGGGGCCAGCCCCGACCAATCACAGAGCCGCAGAGCGGGGCCTCTTCCCTCTCTCCCATCCCAGGGATCAATGACAGGGCATGGGCCAGGTGACCAATCGGAGCTCAGCGAGGTCCCGGCCCTCGAGTCACGTGTTCGGGATAGGTGTGAAGTCACGTGCGCGTCTCGTGTCAGGGCGCGTGGCAGAGGCGTGCCAGCTGACCTCAGACCTCAAACCGCAAACCACAGACCTCAAACCACAAGCCTGGTGGACTACCAGGTGTTGAGCAGCTGCGGTCATCATCTGATGTACAGCCACGTGATGTCACGAGGTCCGAAGCCTCGTTCGACAGAGGGCGTTATAGGACTTGCAATGCGGCGTCTCACGTGTGATGTCACAGGAGTTTCGAGCTGCGTCCGACAGAGGGCGCTCACGCGATGTCGCACAGGCTTGTGCTGCATCCGAAAGACGGCGCTGCGTTCCGGTCACGTGACGGTCACGTGTTTTCAATTTGAATCGCTGGGCGTTAAATGCCCCTTTATTCGATTAAAGAAGGCTCTGCGGCCGACTGGGAATCGAACTGTCTACCTTCGGAACAGCAGCCCGACACTCCACCCCCTGAGCTACGAGCACATTGCTTCCGAGACCGCTTAAGTCGTCTTAGTTGTCCGTGTGTGTGTACGTGTGCAATTCAGATCACGTGTTTTACTGACACTTGGTTTTGTAATACGGTTAAAAAACAGGGATGCGTCATTGCCGCAGGTCATGTGACGGAGGTCGTGTGACGTGGCTGGGCTCTACCGTTGCTCGTCGTCCTATCACGTAATCTCGCGCGCGCACGATTCAAACAGTGTTCGCGGCCTCGTAGCCTCGAGGCGCCCCCTTAGCTGTTGCATTCGGGGTCTTCGACCCTCTGAATTTCGGCATCATGTGACGGTCCCAAAGAGCAGCACCTGGGTCCCGCTAAAGTGAGATTGAGGTGACTGTAAAATTTTCAAGCTCGCGGACCGTGATTGATGTTGATCCTGCGTAAAACTTTAAAGTGGCCTTGCTAAACTTTGGGGCCAGATCGTAAGACTTTGCAAAGACCCAGCCAATTTCGGGAATAGGCGCTATCTAGTGTTCAAATTTTGAAGTGGTCGTCATCAAATTTGGGTGCCATCTGGTGGTAAACGCTTCGACCCGCTATAAACTTTGGACGTCATGTGACGGTCCAATTAGCATCATCTGGGTGCCGCTAAATTGGGGGTGAGGTAACGGAAACATTTTGAAGCTGGCGGACCGTGTTAAATCATGGTCCAGCGTAAAGATTTGAAGTGGACCTGCTAAACGTTGGGGCGAAGTCTTGAAACTCACCAACCCTGCTGGAACCAGAGATTTTTTTGGGAATAGACACCATCTAGCGTTTTTTGAAATGACAATGTGGTATTTTTTTTTTGCTAGAAAGTTAGCCAGGGTTTCTCGCCTCGTAAACCCGGTACAACGAAAGCGTACGCTGTTGGCCCATTTGAAAAAAAAAAGTCTCGCAAAGCCGTCTATCAGGGTAATGATGCCGCTGTATATTTTTCTCGAGTAAAGTCACAGGTGCACAACTTTCTGCTAGACGGTCACGTATCGCGATCCACTCCGTGAAAAAGAAAACGAGCGAGCGGACGGGATTTCTCCAAGGTCGGATCCTGCTAGACGGAACCGCGTCATATGCAAATTAAATACGCTGTTAAACGTCATTTCGCTTTGCCGAAAGTGTGTTCGAACTAAAGAGCCGTACCATTTTGGTTTTCTTAGTTGTGGTAGACTCCGAAGAAAATAGTCAGACCTATCATGTCTCACTTTTTTGTTTTAACAGTAGGTACGTCATGTATGCACCTCTACAATGTCGAGATAGTTACAAAAACTAGTCTGGATCTTGCAGCCCAGCCCGTTCCTCACAGGATGTACTCGACGTTTGAGGGTTTGGAGCCACGAAACTGTTTTGCTACAAAAAAAGACGGGTGGAAACCTGCGAAGTCGCCTTGTTTCTCACACGAAATAGGTAAGAGGTGCTTCATTGCTTCGTCTACGAGATGTAGAGGATCCATTTTTGTTTCATGGTCCCTTTTATTGTAAAATATTTGTGAGCGACATCGTCAGGGAGTTATCTGCGATGCGAGGATTGTATCGCGCGTTGCTCGTGAGATGTCATTTCACAACTTTTATGCCTCGGATGTGCCTTGAAACTGCTTGTGTTGTACATTTTTGTGTAAAGCGTTTCCAATGGTTTCTTTGTTGCGCAGAGTGAAAACAAAAAATTAAACACCGTATCTGTATTAAAAGTGTGGGTGTTTTTAGAGCGTACGAGAATAAAAAAGATGAAACACCATATCTGTCTCATTTTTAGCGTTTTGATGCGGCCACGCTCCGTTCCATTTCCCACACTGCTCCGTTCAGCAGACAGATGACGCTAAAATTAGCGAGAGATGTCGCGCGCGCGATAGAGTTGACGCCATTTACCAATCTGGCGCTAAAATTAGCGAGAGATTTCGCGTGATAATGGTAAAAGTTCACGCCAGCTAAGGGATTCAGGTGCGCGCCATCTACAAACGGAATCGGCAACTCACACGCACAAAGCCCGGACTTGCGCGCGCGCGAAAATACGGATGAGCACGCCTTAGCAACACGAGCAATTTAACTTTTCAGCAACAGATGTTGCAAGGTCACACCCACGCCACCAGATGTCACTCATGCCCTAACAACAAAGACGGTTAGCAACAAAAACGCGCGCCATCTATGAACGGAGGGGACAACTCATACGCCTAAATCCCGGATTTAAACTGTGCGCGCGCGAAATCGAAAAGAGGAAATGCTATCTTCATCTCGATGAAGTTTAAAATAATCTTCGACCAGTTCAAAGTTTTAACGCTAGGTGTCGGATATCCCGCCATTGGCTGGGACTGCGCAAAGTTTTACGCACTGGGCCCGAAATTTCACCAGGGCCACTTCAGAGTTTTACGCGCTGGGGCCAGCCCTCAAAATATGGCAGTGCCACGTCAAATCTTTACGCTTGGTCTCAACTTAGAACGGTTCGTGAGCTTCGAATTTTTACCGTCACCCCTCAGAAATTAACTGTATACAGCTGACCACGTGTGCTAAGGACCCGTCATGTCACGCCCAAATTTAGCGGGTCCTAGCTTTTAACGCCAGATGTAAACAAATTTAGCAAAAACACTTCAAAGTTCTAACACTAGATGACATCTATCCCCAAATTCACTGGGATCCAGCACGGTGCTGGGGCCAGCCATCAAAATATGGCAGTGCCACGTCAAACCTTTACACTGTTTCTCAACTTAGCACGGTTCGTGAGCTTCGAATTTTTACCGTCACCGCTCAATATTTAACTGGATGCAGCTGACCATGTGTGCTAAGCGCACGGCAGGGCAACTTCAATGCTTTACGCTGGGCCAAGATGTAGCACGACCTGTGAACATCAAAGTCTTACCGTCACCCCAGCGAAAATTTAGCGGTATCCAGCTGGTGCTAAGGGAATCTTCAGATGACGCCCAAATTTAGCGGGTCGAAGCTTTTACCACCAGATGTCAGCAATTTTTTGGCGATTAGCACTTCAAAGTTCCAACGCTAGATGGTGTCTATTCAAAAACAAATCACTGGGTCCAGCACGGTCGGTGAGTTTCAAGACTTTGCCCCAACGTTTAGCAGGTCCACTTCAAAGCTTTACGCTGGACCAAGATTTAACACGGTCCGCCAGCTTCAAAATTTTACCGTCACCTCACCCCCAATTTAGCGGCACCCAGCTGATGCTAATTGGACCGTCACATGACGTCCAAAGTTTATAGCGGGTCGAAGCGTTTACCACCAGATGGCACCCAAATTTGACGACGACCACTTCACAATTTGAACACTAGATGGCGCCTATTCCCGAAATTCGCTGGGTCTTTGCAAAGTCTTACGATCTGGCCCCAAATTTTAGCAAGGCCACTTTAAAGTTTTACGCAGGATCAACATCAATCACGGTCCGCGAGCTTCAAAATTTTACAGTCACCTCAATCTCACTTTAGCGGGACCCAGGTGCTGCTCTTTGGGACCGTCACATGACGCCGAAATTCAGCGGGTCGAAGACCCCGAATGCAACAGCTAAGGGGGCGCCACGAGGCTACGAGGCCGCGAACACCGTTTGAATCGCGCGCGCGCGAGATCACGTGATAGGAAGACGAGCAACGTTAGAGCCCAGCGACGTCACACGACCTCCGTCACATGACCTGCGGCAATGACGCATCCTGTTTTTTAACCGTATTACAAAAGCCAAGTAGCGCACGGAACATCACGTGATCTGAATTGCACACACACACACGGACAACTAAGACGACTTAAGCGGTCTCGGAAGCAATGTGCTCGTAGCTCAGGGGTAGAGTGTCGGGCTGCTGTGCCAAGGTAGACAGGTCGATTCCCAGTCGGCCGCGAGCCTTTTTAATCGAATAAAGGGGCATTTACCGCCCAGCGATTCAAATTCAAAACACGTGACCGTCATGTGACCGGAGCGCAGCGCCCTCTTTCGGATGCAGCACAAACCCTGTGCGACATCACGTGAGCGCCCTCTGTCGGACGCAGCTCGAACCCTGTGCGACATCACACCTGAGACGCCGCAATTCAAGTCTATAGCGCCCTCTGTCGAACGAAGCTCGGACCCTGTGACATCACGTGGTTGTTATCAGATGATGACAAAAAGGCATTTACCGCCCAGCGATTCAAATTCAAAACACGTGACCGTCATGTGACCGGAGCGCAGTGCCCTCATCCGGATGCAGCACAAACCCTGTGCGACATCACGTGAGCGCCCTCTGTCGGACGCAGCTCGAACCCTGTGACATCACACGTGAGACGCCGCCATTCAAGTCCTATAGCGCCCTCTGTCGAACGAAGCTCGGACCCTGGTGACATCACGTGGTTGTTATCAGATGATGACCGCAGCTGTCAACACCTGTGGTCAACCACGCTTGTGGTTTGAGGTCTGAGGTTTGCGGTTTGAGGTCCGAGGTTGGCGGTTTCAGGTCTGACGTCATGTCACGCTTCTGCCACGCGCCTGACACGCGACGCCCACGTGACTTCACACCTATACCGAGCACGTGACTCGAGGGCGGGGACCTCGCTGAGCTGCGATTGGTCACTGGCCAACGCCCATGCCCTGTCATTGGTCCTGGGATGGGAGAGAGGGAAGAGGCCCCGCCCTGCGGCTCTGCGATTGATCGGGGCTGGCCCCGCCCCCTTGGGGCTTTGATTGACAGTTGGCCGAGTTCGTGCATGTTTTCTACTACTACTTGTTAAAGGAATTTAAAGGAAGGTACTAAAAATTTCAGAGGCGATAATTATGAGTTAGTCCAGTTTTGTGAGTCACTTGAACTACTGGGCGACAAGTGAACAAAAACCAAATTGTAAGCTTTTATAGCCGCCATACAAACAAAATATTACATTTTCTGTTTATTTTACTTTATAAAGCACTGAAGTAGGGAACTAGAGAAAAACAATTAGCCAAAATAAATGTAGGCTTTTAAGAAAATCGACCTCCAATTCTCAAAAGTTTTTAAATAGTCCTTGCTTTACAAAAAATACTGTATTTTCTCTTTTACGTACAACATCCAATTTCTTATCATTAAAAAAAATGTACTCTAAGCTTTCTGAAAATACTAAATATGTTGGGAGATTTCATATAGGTCACTAGGAAGAGCTGGTAAACTTTCACAAATATCGCACAAAAATGTCAAATTGATAGATTTTCTAAAATATACTTCATACAAAATAATCGCGTGAAAATATTTATCAGGGAATAAGTGCAGGTATCTATTAAAAATAAGAGGCGCCCATTTTGAATTAGTGTATTTTTGCGAGTAAGTTGATATACTACAAAACAGTGCAACAAAATCTGATTTCAAGCTCCTATACCTGCCATGAGAACATAATTTTACATTTACTATTTATACTACCATATAAAGCACTGCAATAACTAGCTAGAGAAAAAAAAAGTAAAAGGTATGTTTTTTTGGAAGATGGACCTCCAACTTGCCTACATTTTGAAATAGTCCTTGATTTACGAAAATTCACTTCCTTTTTAGTTTACAAACAACGTTAAATTTGTTATCAATATAAATAAAATATTTTAGCTTTCCGAAAATACTAAATATGCTACGATATCTCAAATAGGTCACAGGAAGACCCGGTCAAAGTTTCCCGAATATTGTCAAAGGGACACAATTTGACAACACTTAAAACAAAAGTGAAGATAAATAATCGCAATAACATTATTGACCATAAATTATCCCTATTCTGAGACTGGCCCAAAAAAGTTATACTGCACTACCGAAAAAGGGCAAAAAGTAGAAAAGAGTGAAACATGACACATCCGACAGGCGAGAGAAAGTCAATTTGCGCCTCGGCTGTTTGAAATGTCCATAACTCTAGAACAATAAATCGCCCGAAATTGCGGTTTGCACTCCCTGACACAAAAGGGATTTCACCAAAACATACATTTTATTGTTAAAAAATAAAAATACGACCCCAAATGTGTGCCTGAGTTTAGATGAAACCACTCATATGTATATGCACTGAATATATGTTTGACATAAAAAATATGACAATTACATATCAAGTTCGGTATCTCAAACTCAAAGCCGAAAGCAAAAGGACCCAAGATGAATTGTCTAACAATCTGCATTCCGCCGTATTGAGAGGAAGTAAGCGCTGTGCCCGCAGTTGTGGATACGTACTTCTAAGTAACTTTTTTTTTTAGGTAAACTGCTCCAAATTTTAATAACCTTTATTGTTGGACATTGTGGTAACTGCTAACGATAAGTAGAAACCCTTACAAAGGCCGAACTTCTGCTCAGCAGAGCTCCTGTGCGAAGTCCCGTACAAAACGCTCATAGCACGAGCTTCGAGTCTCAATAGCGGCCATAAAAACAATATATTAGAATATCGGTTGGTAGTCCCTGATAGACTACTATATTAGCTAACTCTGAATAACAAATAAAAGAAATAAAAGGTGGGGTTGTTAAGAAAATCGACTCCAAACTTGCTAGTTTTTCGAAAGATCCGCTTTTCAGGCACAAGTAGCGCAATACACATGTATTTCACGATATTGACATTATACTGTAAAGTATGTAAAGATCAGAAAAATATGTTGATTAGCTCAGGCAGCACAGCTTGCTGAACTTCGTCAAATATCGTCTCAGAGAGGTAGCTTGACAAATAAAAACAAAAACATTAAGCATGTTAAGACCTAGACACTTAATTAGCATAAGAAAGCATATGTGGAGAGTGTTCCCAAGAAGTTATATTGAAGCAGCGTAAAAAGTAGAGAAAAGGTATAGGAGTGAAATATGGTACCACCGATAAGCTGGAGAAATGACAGTTTCAGCCTCGGCCGCTTCAACGATCCATAACTTGAGAAAACAATATCCGACGAACTTGCCGTTTGCGTCTTCTTTTATTATGAAAATTGTCCCATAACATGTATTTAAAAACAATTAAGTTAGACACAAAATTTGTGCCTGAGTTGTAATGAAATCACCCATATATATATATGGGTTTTCGTATCGGGGAGGAGGGGTTCCCAGATATCTTGGAAGACGGGCCCTTTCCGATGTTTGCAAGCTGAGATGACGTGCACGTCACTGCTGCAATTCGGTACTAGCGCGGGCCTTCAAGGGACACGGACAGGGTATTTATGCTCGCCGAGGTTTTTAGTTGTACGTGACATATGAGAGCCCAATTACCCAGAACAGAATTTGCAGCTCGAAATTCGGTTTCTTTCCGCCCGAAAACCGCCGATTGAAAACTGGTCGGTTTGAGTCGCGCTCACTCTCTTTTCCTTGTCACGTGCCGTTTTCTAAGGAATCGATGCGACCACTAAATTTAATAAAAGTCGTGGGTCATTGAAGGCACACTGTCAATATTAAAAATAGAAAAAAATATGAAACCCATTTTTTGTGGCTTCCAGAAAGCTGCAAATACGTTGATTGAAAAAAAACGTAGCACAGATAACCGGAAGCATTCTGTGCGTTCACTGCACAATTCTCAATATGGCGTCGTCTCGCGCATCGTCGGACTAGCGGATGGCAGGGGACGACGGGCGTTGGACCTCTACTTCGGAACTGTCGTTCACGGTACCGCCGAATTCTGTCTTCCTTCGAAAGATAAATTTCGGACCGATCAAAAGAACTGATTTCATCCCGTACGACACGCCACGCCCGACCAGCAAGCCGATAGCACGAAGACGCCAGTGTCGGTATGCCATCTCGTGATAGAATAGCAAAACAATTTTGTTCTGCTATTCTATCAACTCAGTACCGTTAGAAGAGGTCAATTCTTATAGAAGCATTTGGGAATTACCATCACATCTATTTTAAGCTGGTCTGTTCAATTAGAGAACATTATCGCAAAAGCGTCTTGTAAACTGGGGAGTCTTCGAAGGACTATGCGACATTGTACCCCGGAATCTAAGCTTGTTATGTACACTACTTTGATTCGTCCATTATAGGAATACGCGGACATTTTATGGGGCCGTATTCATAGTCATTGATTGACAAACTTGAGGAGTGCAAAAAATTCACTGCGATTTATATATAATGTATAAGGCATGCATAATATGCGTAATAAATAGCGTAATAGGAAATACCAACGACACACTACAGTTGCAACAGGACTTGGACTGTATCAGTATATGGTGCCAGAACTGGAGACTATGTTTAAATGCAGGAAAATGCGTTCATGTTACCTTTAGTAAAAAAAAAGTAGTTTTGATTCATCTTACGTTATTGGAAGAGACCCCTTAGAATAGTGTCAGAGTTTAAATGTCTGGGAATTATTCTTTCTGATGACGTCGTCTTTAATCATCACATAGATATGATCTTGAATAAGGTTGGTAAATTTTTAGTTTAGTGATCCGAAACCTGCGTACAGCACCCTAAGTTCTAAAAGAAGCAGAATAGTGTGCATTGCTAGGACCACATTGAGAGTATTCAAGCGCCATATGGGATCCACACTAAACATATTTGATTGATAAGATCGAGGGTGTACATAATTGGGCAGTAAGGTTTATCCTCAAGAAATATTTTGGGCTAGAAAGTGTCACGCCGATTAAAGTTTTTATTGAAATGCAACATCTTGATACCAGACGCAGGAAATGCAGACTAAAACTCATTCATGCAATATACAATAACTTAACTGGGGTTGATAAATCTGTATACCAGAAAACGCCTCATTACATCTCAAATAGGAAGGATCATTGCAAGAAAATAGGTGAAATAAAATGCCGAACAAACTACACGAAGTTTTCTTTTTTTTTCCAAGAGCGATAGGCGAATGGAATGAATTTCCTGCAGATATTGTATCGGTTGATAATGAAACTTTTTTAAAACTCTTGAATGAATTGTGAATGTGTACATGTAATTATTGAAGAGTGTTATGTTGACGTGTAAACATACTGTGATGATGAGTTAGAACGTATGTGCCCGCTGATATAGTATGACTGTAAAAAGAAGGTTATAATGAGTGGATATTTTGTTTTTTTTGTTGCTGAAGTGTACGGTGATGACGTGTACTGACGTCGGAATGATTGTATTATTATCTCACTCCGGTGCTCTAAAGCTTAGGCGCTGCAGGGTTTCTTGTAAATAAAATAAAATAAAATAAATACATCTGTGTCATCTCTTTATGCGTTATCCGGATTAACCCAGTTATCGAACCACAGAAAAGTGAAGCGTCTGACTTTTTTGTATAAATGCATACATGATATGATAGGAATAAAGTTCGAAGACTGTCTGGTGTACAACCTCAGTTGAGTCACACGGCAGAAGGATGAAAATCTTCTTTGAGAGTTTCAATGTAGAAAATACATTTTTAACTACTCTTTCTTTCCGAGAACTGTCCGAGACTGGAATGGCCTCCCCTCACAACATTACAGAGAGTGCCACCATCGATTCATTTGTCAGCGCGTTAGATGGAGTTTTAAATTCATTTGACTAATCATTTGCCAAGTGTTACCTCTGTGGATTGGGAAGCGTTTGTACAATATGCCTTTTACATTTTCTCAACTAAGTTTTCTGAAGCCATGTATAACTAGAGCTATGCGGTTGTATATGTCACATATGCACTCCCATGCCTTGGCCAACAAAAGCAGGCCGGCATTTTTATTAAAATAAATATAAAGAAATAAAAACGAAACACCAAACGAAGTTAGTGGATTGTAAAACATCTGCCGTCTACGATATACCATTATCCTGTGGGCGCTCGTATGTAGGGCAAACAGGCCGCTGCATTAATGATCGTGCGAGGGAGCACGCGGCAACTTTGAAACAGACGCCGTCAGGCCATATGGCCGTGCATTGTGATCGATGCCCGTGCACTCCGAAGTTGTCAAACACAATCATCCTGGGGCGACAGAGCAAAAAAACAACCAGAGAGATTCACGAAGCATTCATAATGAAAACAAGATGGACTGATATCTGTATCAGCGACTCGTCAGTGGCCTTATCAGACAAAGAACTTCTATATTTATAAAAAGACGGGGGGGGGGGGGGCGCTGGGTGTCACTAGGTTTATTTTAGGTATTTGAGCATGTTTGTCTTCTAATAAACGTTCTGTGGCGAGCGCGCCCCGTGTTGTCGTCCACTTCTTCTCCTGCGCCCGTTCCCTTGGCGCTCATCTCCAGTCATGACCTCTTTTGCTTTGTATTTGTACGTTTTGTTTGATGTGTTTTTTCTTGATTGTTCGTAGGCGAAAAAACTAGTTTACCCATATCTTTTCGTAATAATACCTTCAGACCAAGTCATATTTTGTTGATGTAGTATGGAAAATTGAGTTCTATTTCTAAACAAAACTAGAATTACTTATTCCCACATGAAGTGTAATGTGGTTATTGTAAGAAGCTTTTAATCGAGCTTTATTTTAAGGCATCAGTAAAGTTACAGTGAACACACTTCGGCACTTTTTTTAGTTATTAGGGCACATCGAAAACGAGTCTGTGATGTTTTCATATAGGGTATAAAAAAGAGAAAAATAACATAATTTCGATTTAAAACAAGTTTAATACAAATAAAACATATTTTTAGCAAAATGAAAACAATCTGAATAAAATAAATGTGTGCGAGTTTTTTTTATTTGAATTATGATTTTTTTTTCACTCTGTCTGTCGCATGCTTGGGGTAGAAAATGACTAAAAATGTAGTAATGGTCACAAAAATCTACGAAAAGCTGTAGATACTGACTGTTGAGTATGTATCGCGCATCTGATGTAGTAAGTAGATTGTAAGAGTACCTTTCGGGGTTTAGAAAGTACCTTCAGAAAAAAGAATGTAGTAAATGCTGCAGTTACTAACTTCTTACTGGCCTTTTTCTAACAGTGTTGCGTCGCGCTCGTTGTGAGACGCTCTGCCCGCTCTGCCCGCTACGCTGACGTAAGCTAGTGGGCGCTGCATGGATCCAGTAGTGAGGACGTTTGGGGCGTTGGAGCATGTGCCGCCCTTGTTTTCTCAGTAGAGTGTTTATTTCCAATGAACATGAAGACGTATTCATGGTCGGCGGTAGTGTAGGCCCCACATACACTCTTAAGCAAAAAAAGGAGTCCAAAGGGAGTCGCTGCCTCCATGACTCCCTTTGACACTTCACGACTCTCTTAGAGAGTCAATGATTCGTGTGACTCTGTTTTGACTCTTCACTTCTCAACAGGAGTCAGCAGCATTTGGCGCATAGTATTCGTTTTCTAATTTATTTTCCAGGTATTCAATGGCTAATAAATTTTGTGAATAGGTCGCTCCACAATGTAGCCGTCAACACGTACACTGTAAAACAAAACCGTACGTCAACGGACGTTTTCTAAACTGGAAAGCGCTGTGAGAGGCGCGCACTGGCAAAGCGCCGTAGAGGCGGCATGACGGCACGAGTCCGTAAATGTACGGCTCCACATATTTCTGTAGTTCAGGTCTGTGCTCCCTTTCTTTCAAGCAAAAACACCTAACACACGCCACGTTTGCTCTAAGGATAGTTTTCTTGTTGGCACATGTCCCATGTTACGTGCCATCATAGGCGTAGACTATGGGGGGGGCAACGGACTCGTGCCCCCCTGGTAAGATCCAGGGGGAGCAGAGCTTCTCCGGGCCCAGGCCTTGACTTTTTTTTTTGCTTGTGTTTGTTGTTAGTTTGTCTTTGATAATTTGTATTTTGTCTTAAATGTATAATACATCACCCATGTTTGTGCACCACACAATAGAACGCTAAGTTGTTTGTGGGCACTGGAAAATAAACCATTATTATTAATATTAATATTATTATTATTATTATTTCCGAGACGCTGTTTACGTGCCATGTAACGAGCTTCTATACTCTGTCTCATCCTACGATGGACTAAAGGCCAAAGCCACGGGCCGCCAGGTCCAATCACGTTCCGCGCTATACTATGGCACGCTTAACATTGATAAGGGCTGGACGAATAATGCTCGAATCCAAAAGCGCAGCATCATTTCTATTGCTTTGACGCAGCAAAGAGCCTCTATTTCGTGGCTTTCTTTGCGGTGTAAAATTGTTGAGTCACTCAGTGCTGTTCGATTCGAACCACTGTCCACCCGTCACCCTCATCAGCGATCCGAGACGCAGGCACCGATACGTGCATTGAAGTGAAATACCGCACAATTTCTAAAGTGGCTCGTGATTGGATCTGGCGGTCCGTAGCTTTACCTTTAGTCCATCGTAGGGTGAGACGAAGTATAGTAGTAGGATGTAAACAAAATAACGCCCACGTTGCCTTTGTTGACAAAATACATGGGAAATGAAATCCCAGCGTGCTTGCGTTAGCTTCAATCTCCGGTTCTGGCGAAAACATAACGCGCAGCAACCCCCCCCCCCCCCCCGGGGAACTTCTCAGCCTGCCCCCCCCCCCCGGGAAAATGGAAAGTCTACGCCGCTGC
>JAZHYW010008871.1:0-44964 GCA_037355805.1 Ixodes ricinus | reverse complement strand
CCCAGATGACATGGCTACAGAACGTTTACGTCTGTATGTTTCCTGTTAAAGGGAGACTCAAGCGGTTTTTGGGGAAGCTACTTTTTGGTGCGATGGCGTTAAGGACGTGTCAGTGAATGAGTATCTTCAGTTTTAAAAGGCAGAACCGCCTATTAATCACGCAGGAATAAAATACGTGCGGACTCTTTCCTGTACTTGCGAGGACCAATGAAATTATCGTATTTTTGAAAATTTTGGCGGCCTTTGTAAAGTTTCGCTAAAGAAACAATTTTCAGTTTATTTAAATATGTTGTGCATGATAATTTCACAAGACGTAAAATAGTTCTAGTTTAGAATACGCGATACTGCAATTATCGTTTCACAAACAAGGGACTACGTTTTCTCCTTGCCGTCCTCCGCGGGGGTGAATTTCCCGTTCCCCCGGATGCGCGGAAGCGCACGTATCTGCGCGCACATGGCGTCGGTGTTGATCATCGACGTGGACGGCGTGGTGAAAGCTCATCGTTCCGCGTAAAAGCGCTATCCTTGACTGTGAATTTTCGTCGTGTGTCGTTATGATAACCCAGCACGTACTAGAAGGGAAGACCCACCTACTCGTGCGCCGATGCCGTGGCGGCACTCTCAAGACAGCAGAAACGCCCGTGCCGTCGTGTTTGTTTACTTCGACTACAGTGGTGCTTTCTAAGCATTTGTGTCCTCGAACATCGCCCGGATTTCTTTTTGGCGCATTTCATGCGTGTGCTCAAGTTCAAGGTATTACTGGCGCGTACCGTATAAAGGACGCGAAGTTTCACGCGTTTTCATCACCGGAGAAAAGTGATTAGTGTTAGCAATCCTGAACGCTCGCAACGTCTATCTGATCACGAAATCATATTTCTACGTTGCTATATCGCTGCTAAGATTACGTTGTCTTTTATAATCGTAGAAAATGCGTGTGGCGATATTTGTACTATTGCAATGTCGTGTATAGAGTCGTGATCGTCCAAGACGGCGTACGGCATCTTTTTATTTTCTTTTTTCATCCACTGTACCTTGCAAGCCTATCAAGAAAAATCAATAATAAAGCTTTAGGCTATAGAAAACTGTCTGTCTCTATTCTGTTACGGCATTGAGTAACAGTGCGTCCCCTTTTAGAGGGGCCGCTGTGCTGTAGTACTTTCAGGCGTGTACGCGCGGCGCAGAGCTGTCGTTCCGGTCGCTCCGGTTGCAACGGACGCAGTCGTAGGTACGCGCTCGTTGCACATGTCTCAGGCCAGCCTTCCCCGTCCTCCCGAGGCGAAAGTCAACGTGGCGACATCGTTTGACATCACGTAACAGCAGGTAACGCTGCGATGTCAAACGCTGGTTTGAGTGCGACTTGCCCTCAACCTCAAAATCGAAGAGTGCCGTGCGAAAGGTCTGCGTTTCATCGTCCTCGGAACCTGAACAGGACTCCGAAGCGCTGCTATCGTCCACATCGCACGTCGGAGTGGCGTCATAGGAAATCATCCCCAGGGTCGGCTCTCCGCCGAAGAATTTCCAACCTCCAACGGCATCAGGTCCTCGAGCGTAGAGAGCGCCCGCCATGATCGAAGCTCGGAATGACAAAGAGGTTCGGCCGATGCGGCTACCTCGGGATCACTGCGCGACGGAACGTCGTCCAACGCCATTGGCCTGAGATACTTTTGATAAGCGTGCGAGGACCAGTCAGAGTGGTTTTGCTTTTCGGATGGATCCGGAGGTTTGGCGGCCTTCAATTACATTTCATTAAAGAAATAATCGCCGTGTATGACTATACTATTTGGTTTTTAGGGATAGCTTGGGCGTCTAAATTCAGCTGTCATCATCAAAACACGAACTCAAAAACCACTTGGTGTCCCTTTAACCGCAACTTATTTGTTTCACGTCCGGTTGAAGGTTTTGATGAGCTGATGATATCAGTCTCTTTGTTACGTCAGACAATGCGGCTGATTTGATTTCCAGTGCCAATGCCGTCCTACCCAAATTGCTCGAGAGGAGTTACTTAGATCGTCAAATAAATCAATGCCATAAATGTATGGTTCATATGGATCACCAATCATTGGTCTTCCTTCTGTCAGCATATCCAGCAAGAATGTTACACTGGTCCCGCGAATGACATTAGGCCTGTACTCACGATATTCGAATTGATGGCAGAATTGGACAAGCTCGAAGTTATGGAACTTGCGACCGGACATTAGCGAAGACGTAGAATAACGCAATGTGGCTGGTTTTTCTCCTCAAATTAACCTTAATCTTTAGGCTGCGGTCCACGTCAACTCATATACTGCTAAGGCCGCGCTCCTGAGCCGATCGCAGCGATTGGCTGTCGGTTGCGGAGTGTTGACGGCGAAAGTGTGCCCCGATGCATTATGCACGTTTTGCCGCATTGTCAATCCCGGTAAAGACCGCTTTCACACCGACCAAAACAAAGACGGATTGTTTGCGGGTGGCAAAGAAAGGAGTTTTCTTTGTTTCAGGGCAGCTTGTTTGCCTTGCAGCCTGGTGTAGTCTACAGGCATCAAAAAAGAAGAAAGAAAACAGGGGCAGTGCTTTGCATACTCACGCGTATCCGATTTCCCTGCTGATGTTTTGTTCTTTGATCACAAACGATTGTCTAGACTTCGGTTACCGTCTTCGTTGCGGTTCTTTTCTCATGCAACGCGATAGAAGCGATATGTCTGCAACCACATACCTTTACCACCTGACTATTGGGCACACCCCAGCAAACTGTTCGTTTTTGTTCTTTTCTGTAGGCTGTTAGCAACTTATTTTTACGCCTGGAAATTGATCAACCCCCGTAAAAAATATCGTGCCCAAACGCTGGGGTATGCTATTGTATACGACTGACGGATCTTGCTGGGTGATACTGGCCCACTTGTCGGAACTTGTGATACAAAAAATGGAGGATCTTTGCGACGTCTGCCTCCGCGCGACAAAATGTGTTAGTCTAGTGGCTCGTGCCATAAAGGTTTTTATTGCCTAGAACATCAGGCTCAAATTGTCATGCACCGCGCGTTGAACGCCGCAAAGTAGATTGATGACCGGGAACCTACGTACGGAGTGAGTGGATTACCGGTCCTTGTCTTAACGTGGAGATGGTGAGGTGCATCGGCAGAGCGGCGAAGAGATAAACGACCCTTGGGCCCGGCGTTGAAAGTGGAGCTGCGCTGTCTGAGAATCTGTAGACGAGGGGGCAGTCGATTGTCTGTTTGGTCTAGTGGGCCAAGGCCGAGCTCTTGATCCTCCTAAGGCGACATCAACCCTCAAGGGCGACCCTTCTGAATGGATACGACTGGTGGATCTGTTCGCAGCGTTAGGAAAACTGGATCGCACCAAGAAAAGGCAAATGCAACTGCGCCTCTTTTGAACCTCAACATCCATCCGTCTCGCTCATGGAGTCGCACGCTTCGCTTACAAGAACGCGAAAGCGGAATTGTAGTCGGTGTGCACTAAACCATTTTCAGGAGGAAGTGCCGTCTTATGGCAGTCACAGAAACTTGAACACCTCGTTTTTTATATAATCCCATCCTTTACCTACCAGATCCTTGCATGTCACAACTTATTCATTTGTTCATTTATTTATTTAAGCTCCTTAAGAACCCTGGGTGTCGTAAGGAACTCTTTATAGTGATATCTGCTAAATGACACTGAACCTACGTTTAGTCATGAAGACAACTTCAACCCCAAAACTTTGCTTGCATGCTTCACATTCTGCTGTGGGATTCAACAGCTCACGGCACACGCTTTTCCGAAAACCAGAATGTTAATTCGTTATTCCTCAAAAAAGACTGAAAAACAAAAATGCAGTTTTTTTCCCTGCCTAAAAAAAAAAAATTAAGAAATTTACATAGTAATGCTTTAGTTTTGTAACGCGTTCCGTGTGCATCTACGCCTGATGTCACCTTGTCATTGCGCCGCTAGGGATCCACACCTCAGAAACTTTTTTTTGCGGCCATCTCGAGCAAGGTGAGAAGGCTCGCCACAAAAGAGGCGGTCCTCTCACACGCGAACCAGCGGGGGACACGCCAACTCTGAATCGGTGCACAATGGCCGTCGCGCGGCCCGTTGACACCTGTTTTCACACCCTGGAGGGTCGGGGCCACCACAGCCACCGGTTCCTGATAACCGCTCAATGACGACGGTAAACGGCTACAACAGCGCCATCCAGAACGACAACAACAACAAAAAGCCGCAGTTGTCCGTGGCATTCGCTGGCATGGGGAGCGTGCGACCTCTTCTCCGAGCGCGGACGCTTCCCCTGTCGCGAAAAAAAAAGAACGCGAGCAGGCTCTGTAGTGGCGTGCGCCGCCATCTGTGCTGCACCCCTAGGGGAAAATAAAGTTATCCGTCTCGCATGCGTAGGCAAATTGGTGACGGTTCCGGATTGTGTGCGGCCGTGACTCGAAACGTTGGACGTGCACGGCGCCGTGGGCGTGGGAAGTCGGAGGCCCGGAACGTCTTGCATGCGGGATCCGAGGCAGGCGGTCTCGCCGTGCGTTTCCGCGTCTCCGACATGTGAATCCTTCCCCGGGCTTGTCACATTGTGCAACTGCGCGGATCGAGAGCTTTATGCGCTCCTGATGTGTCACTATATACTCGACCCTTTTTTGTTGCGCCTTCGTTTACGCAGTCCGTAAGACACCATCCTGGCGTGCAAGCACGTAAAGGAGGTTTCCGGAAATCAACGTCTAATGACTTGTTCCTGACCGTAGCGAAGCCACCGCTTCTTTTCTTCTTTTTTTATTTTAGTTTTTTGCGACTTTTTAAGTTGATGGTGGAACCTCGCTGACCACCTTTTTGTGCTCGCGACGTGAGCGTAGCCGAAATGTGCTTACCTTACGGGAGCGTATCTTGGGTCTATCGTCTTAGGTCAAGACAAAAATCGGGGTGTGGGCATGTTTTTACAGGCTAGAACTTTGTCTGCCTCAACGGGCGACTTGTCTCCCAGCTGTAGATGAGCAATTTAGCCAGTGCAGTAGAACCGCTGGCCTGGGGTCTTTAACGGCGCCACGCAGTAGTGATACACGACCGCACGCCCGTACGATGCTCATCCAGATCGAAACGGGCAGGGGTGGGGATTGAACACCCCCAGAGCCCAGGGATCCTGGGCTCTGCAGCGCGAGCTTTGGCTCCACGAGCTTCGAGCTGGTGTGGCCTCGGCCACTCGGCCACTCAATCTTCCCCTAGGTCAAGGCTCGACCTCCGTCGATCGCAAGTATTGGCTCTCCAATCGCACCGTGAGAAATACATTTTCTTTCGCTCGCACTCACTAACAGCATCTCGTGCAAACGATTCAATATGATCAACGTGCGCCTCCATAAAGGTCACTGCGGTCGCTCTATAATGATTGGTCAAGCACTTACGAGGTTTTTTCTACGATTAATTTTGCTTTCATCGACGAAAGTGATGTAGTAATGTCAGAGACAGTCAAGTTCACACGTTGCGGGTTAAAGAACGCGATTGCTCCGAGCTTTTAAGGCGGAAGCCTTACTTGTCCCATTACGCGAAAAAGCGGTGGCCTTGTGCCCGAAAGATGGTCCCACCAATACGTCATCAAGCACGCGCCTCAGAAATAAAACACAAAGGAAAGCACAGCAACGGAGAATGCTTCGTCGCGGAAGCATGCGGGGGCGCTCAAGGTCAAAGCGGACGCGCCTCAGAAATAAAACACCAAGAAAAGCACGACAACGCGGATGCCTCGTCACGGAAGCCATCGTGAAGCCGGCGGGGTTCGCCGTGCCTGCGCAGTGGGGAAGCGTGATGTCACCGCCCGAGCGCCATGTGCGAATGGAAGACGTGGCGCGCAGCGTGTAGGAATTCTTTCGCATTCCTACGCGTAAGCAGTCTTAGGTGTCTCTGCCGAACTTTTTACCGCGCCTTTTACCGAGCCATCTCGTCGCCCACAGCCACTGAGAGCACGAGAACCGCGTCTCTTTAGGTTTCGTGGCGCCCTGGTTGCCTTCCGTCGTGCTTTCAGAAGCGCGAGCGCACGCTCGAAGCTCGAGAGACGCCGAACCGTGAGCGAAGAAAGCTCGCGATGGGCGCCGAGCAACCGAAAGACCTCCGAGCAGTGCACACCCAACCACGCCACGCCACGCCACGTGTAAATCGGAGTGTGTAGGGTTTGCGGAAGAAACCTACTTGGAGCGCCTTCGAAGCGGAACCGAACGCCGACTTGCTTCCCAGCGGGCCGAGCCAATGCCACCTAGAAGAGAAGGCCTGCGCATGACGTCATCGTTAGTGGACCTCCGACCCGCCTCAAGGGGCAATGGCATCGCCGAGTTTTAGCGTGACGCTTCTGTGAGTCGCTGCGAGACGCACTCACAGCGATGCTGAGACAAGCTCGGCGACGCTGCATGAATTCGCTAGTGACGACGCATGGGGAGCTCGAGGCACACGCTCCCTTTGTTGCCAGCTGCTTCCTGCGTCCCGCCGGTCGGGCGTTACGCTACTCGGTAGCGTAGCTCTGCGCCGCTGCCGACACGTAATTCGTGTACGGGGATCGCGAGCGTAATTTGATTGACGGGGCCGCGTTGGCGCCTCCGCGGTCGGTGCCGCTTAGTGACGCAGGGTGTGGCATAGCTCGGAACGTGGGACAATAAACGAAGGATCACTGCACTCGTACGAGTGAAATCATACGGATCTCGATCAAGATGGAGCTTGAGTTAACACATTGAGGTTATAACAGATTTCGTGTTAACCCAAAATCGTCTTTTGTGTTGTTTTTTTTTGCTTCTTTTTGTTGTGTTACGTCGTATATACTTTATTTAGTGCTCGCTCGCTTCTCATGGAAATCTATTTGACTCAATGGTCGTTGTATATTAAAATGTTAAATATACTTTACGTACGAGATGTTACGTTATGTAAATTCTTCTCTTTCCTTAATCTAGTGCTTTTTTCTTCTTTTAAAGGAAACCTTTTTGATTCATGTTTTTTATATTAACATTTTAAATACACTTCATGTAGTTACTTCGGTTCCCTCTGCCCCCCCTCCCTCTTTTATTTGAATTGTATCATGTATGCCACCTAGCACGTGTACGTCACGAGTATGTTGTGGGCAGAGTAATGAAAACAAGGGACAATGAAACAACACTGAAGTCGTCGTATCAATCCAGGCCGAGGTACGAATTATCAGCACGGATTATGTACCCAATTTTACTCTAAGTGATACAAGCTAATGGTGCCAGGAAGTCAGCTCTCGGGCTCTTCTCATCACAGCAAACTAAGACGCCTACTTGGCAATTTTCTACCGTAGCAGGCTAGCACGAAACGCGCTTTATTCCGAGCGTCTATGCGCACAGGACGGAGGGATAATTCGTGGCTTCGATCTTCGTCACAAGTCGGTTCTATCTGGAGTATTATTTTTCCGACGTGTGGTCATGTACCTCTGGGCAGTCGCGCTGCACTAACCATATTACTCAATTACGGCGGGTGCGCCAGACGACGTTTTAAAGGCAGGCTCCATTCCACCCTATGAACCTCCATACAACAAATCCCATCTGACTACGCAGTGTAAAAGTCAAATCATCAGCGTGTACGGTAAAACTGCTTGTAGTAATCCGTTTGGTATAGTTAACGCACTTTGCGCGATACAGCTGAAAGAACAGATTTTTAATAAATATCGCAGATTTGCCACATCAATAAGAAAGCGAGGGTGCTTGATCTCTATATATGATGAAGCTGAGATACACCGAACGTGAGGTAGTATCGTCTTACGGTTTTCACGTGTTCATTTACTACCTGCAGGGAGCGCACATATCCGCTCCACGCCGGGATGCGGAGGAATCCAAGACAGGAAGCTGAAAGAACTATATATCTTCTCGTTGGGCTCGTTTCATTATACGAGCGCCATATTTAGCGGGAAGCGTTTCCCTCTAAATTTCAGTGGAAAAACGTGAAGCGGCGAGTAATTATGACACCACTTCAAGATCTTTCCTGCGAAATTTAGAGTAAAGAAGGAGAATAAACCGCCTTAAATTTCGTTACCTTATCGCCAATGACGAGCTTGGAATAGAGAAGGATAAATATATAACTTTCTCTTTGCCCAAGGTCCACCAGATATACACATAGCAAAACAATAAAGCCATATAAATATAAAAACGATAATTTCAGTTCTCCTTCTCTCCTCGTACAATCATCGATTGGAAGCCTACCACCTGACGTTTTAAATGCTACCACATATTCAGATTTTTGTTTTCTGTTGTCGCAGCAGGTGCATCCTGCTTGAAAGTGTTTCGATGTACCACTCCTGTTACGATCTCGCAAGAGATTGACAGTATCAATAAAGAAGAAGAAAGAAAGAAAAGGTAATTAGGCGGTGCACTGCTACATTACACAGTTCTTATATCAATAGTTTTATGAAACCGTAGTCTCGGACGGACCTATTCGGCGTAAAACAAAATTAAAAATATCACCGAATGAAATCAGGGCCGCCTTGCTAGAACCTCAGCTAAGACCGTGCAAAAGAAAGCACTGCCAAAGCCAGCGCACCTGCGGAGTGGCACGCGAGGTTCAAGCTCCCGCGTTCCCCAGGCTGCCTAAGACGCTGCAGCAAGTCGGCCCAGGCGCTCCCATCTGACCCCTGGGCTAAACGAGGTGAATTGGACATAAACCGATCTGTGGCTGAAAACGGAGGGCGGCCTCCAGGAACCAGGCTGCTCGGCGGCGGACCTATGGAGCGAGCAATTTTCGCGTCAACGGCGTCGTGGCCAAAGGATACGCAATCGGGAACGGGCGAACGGACCGTGAACGCGCTGCGTCAATAGGGAACGCACTCTCCACTTCGTCCTGTTCGCGGACCTCTGCAAGAAACTGGGGAATTTATTGGGTATTTTTGTTTATTTCTTTTTATTTTGACGGGCCTTCCGGCACACTTTCTCTCGACTCTGAAACAATTAGGGCGCAGCATTCTAACTGTTGTTGTTCTTGTTTTGTTTTATTTTTGCGTAAGTTTGAAATTCGAAACGTGAGTGCACTGCAGTTCGTCGATGGAAGTCGGTTCAGGATAGATATCTAAGGTTCGGGGCAATGAACAAAAAGACACAAACGAACGACGAATTCCATCCATTTTTTTCGTCGTTCAATCTTTCGATTATTTGCATTGCGAGCTAAAAAACTTAATATAAGAGCACATTCACAGGGATGCACCTTGAGCATATAGGTCCTTTGCAATTGGCGAATGAACCCGCGCTCTTGGGTCTCGAGCATTCGCCAAGCGCGTAAAATCGTAAACTGCATAAAAAAAAAGAAAAGGTTTTTGAGCTAAAGGTGTTTTTATGCCCGTGTGAATAGGGTATAATATTTAAAGACCCGCAACTTGGAAAATAAATTTCGCTTACAGAGGTTACGCTCATGAAAGCGGCGTCTATGAGCAGTTCCGTAATTGAGCTAATGTGATAACGTTGTCCCGGTCCGACAACTACCTCAATCGCTGCATTTGATTCGCAAACATACTATTTTGTTCTGGCCAGTCGGAATTACTTCCCAGGCGTAGGAAACGTTCTTTATAGAGATGCATACTTGTAATGTCTGCGAGCGATGTTTGTCGTTTGTTGCTCCGGTGGGACAAGACCCTAAGGTCGGCTGTCTCTGTGACGGTCTCGCCCGCCGTGCACTGCGGGACAGTATGCCAGAAGGGAAGGCTTCAACGAGTGCGAAGCAGTCTGCGATTCGACCTTTATTTCTCTGCCGCGAATGCTATAGTATACTACCCGCTTCATTTGGTGCTTCTGGCACACCGGATATTTATGTTTTATATACATAAAAGATTCACAATGCGGACACTAATCCAAAGCTGCTGGGTGGGACATATCAGTTGAGATCACCTTCGGGCAGAGGTTATTTGCGGACGAAGTGAATGACTTTCTGTATCCCTCTTCTAAATACGAAGTGTGTATACCCACGTGGGTATGCTGCGCGTATTCACCAGAGTGTGTCTCTTTCCGTTTTTTTTCTTCTTTTTTGCTTCTGATTTGTTTGTTTGGCGGCTCGCTGTTACAGATTTACGGTAGCCATGACAGTCGGCCTCATTTCCAGAGCGGCACTTTAATTGACTAATTCGTCGTTGCGGAGCCAGTAATGAAACGTCGCTTGATCTGGGGTTCCGCGCTTGTAATTGGTATAATGAGTGTCCGTGCCAGTGAAGCGGCAGCGCAGCCATTGAGGCGTTAGCTGTTTTTCCTAGTTGATTCATTAACTCGTCAAATTTTTCGCAAGCTAATCTCATAGATAATTCCATACATACAAAGCATAACTAACTTGTATTACATAATTACATCAGAGGAAGTTGTTTATTGACTGATTAAAAAACATTAATATTACACCCCTGTGGCAGCGGCTCGCTCCCGTCTGAACTTGTGATGTGCGGTATGACCTTGCCATTCCTTTATCGCGAACAAAGAAGTGTGCCAGTATTTCCTTAGATCGCCTCAATTCTTGAGGCAATAGAGGCAATCATGTATGGCTTTGTAACGTCCCATAATAGTAAGTACTATTTTTTTGCTATGGTGAGCATCACGAGTTACAAATATTTTAAATGAATATGACGTTCATGCGAGCCCCGTAAAAACGGATTTCTGTCTTATTAATTTTAATTAATTAATCAATTAATTACAGCCAAAATTAAATTTTCTTAAAAGTACCCATCGAATAATAAAAATATACGCTATAATTGAAATATATTCGAAATTACTAGGTATACACCAACTCATGTTTACAAACA
Organism: Ixodes ricinus; assembly: GCA_037355805.1. Lineage (NCBI taxonomy): Eukaryota > Metazoa > Arthropoda > Arachnida > Ixodida > Ixodidae > Ixodes > Ixodes ricinus. Next base: position 34,244 of record JAZHYW010008871.1, on the reverse strand, counting down.
ACACCGAGGCGCCCGGAGCGCCCCTAGCGGATGCCACCGGCGCTGCGCATGCGCGATGGGGGTGTGGGCAACAAGCCTGCCGTCGCCCATAAACAAACCATTGAAATGCGATGTTGTCGGCGTCAGTGTGAGTCCCCCTGCCCTTTTTCGCGTTCGAATTGTTGGTTCTACGTCTTCCTGGCGATGTCTGACTATCTTGAGCGGCGTCAGCGAAATTACCGAGGTCTCGTTGCACCGCAAAACTTCGCGTGAATAATGTGACATGTGGCGATTCATTCCGCGTGGACGCCGCAGAATGTACGCTGAAGCCTGATTCGCATGATGAGATTTCGCTCGGAATTTTCAGTCGCGACGCCGCTCGGGCTGCAAAAGCGTGAACCGTAGCTGAGATGGTCGACGTCGATACTGAAAATCGCAAGCAGAATCGGACCAACTGAATTAGGCATAACCAGTCGGGGTCCGGGGATGGTCACCGGTAACAATGATCAACATCTCCCTGTATCTACTGTTTACATCGAGCCTGCTTACCAACCTTCAAATTTAAGTCTTTTGAGGCCTGCACTTACTTCTTATCGCAGCGTACCGGACCAACATTTGGTCTACGGACCGGCGTCGTCTAAGAGAGCAGACGACAAGCAGAAACGTTTGAAAGAGCAGACGACAGTTCGAACAATCAGGCGGCCGTTTGAACTTGAAGACGCACTGAACGTAGTTCGCAGGTGGTCCGCAACAACTTGACGGTTTTCTGGCGTTCATGTTGGAACAAAACAAATAAATCTGATGACCACAAGTATCCGTGAATTCAACCCAAAGTGCTTCCCGCCCAAGCAATCGTTGTCCGACGCGTCGTCTGCTTTTCCTTTCACGGCACATATCCAGATTCTCGGACGAATCGAGCACGTGAAATCCGACCTTCAAACCTTTCTCGACACTTTTGGTACGGCCCCAGTCGCGGCGTTTTGACTAGAAGGCAGGTTTTTGTCTGGTTCCTTTCAAAACAACGCAGGAATACACGTCTGGCATGGGGAATTCTGCCCACAGCCCCAGACCGGAAGTGCGACCGACGCGCCACCACTCGCGCCAGTGACGTCACAGAGATGAGTTCGTGGCAATTATCCCATACAAAACCAGTACTTTCAAGATTATCTGTTTAAAAGTGAACACGTTTTTGTTTTCCGATGACCGAGATATGTTGCACACTTGGGGATGCAGTACATCTGATGTTCCCTTCGACCAACTTACACTCATTGGTGCAAGATCACGCAAGACAAAGGAGGATCGGTGGTCGAGTAGGCTAGCGCACACCTGAGCCGACGCACACCAAGTCGGAGCACGTGGAGCGAAAGCTGGCGCTGCAGAACCCAGGGATCCAGGGTTCAATCCTCAGCCTTCCCCGTTTCGATCCGGATGAGACATCGTACCGGCGTGCGGTCGCGTATCACTACTGCGTGGTGCTCGTTAAAGACCCGCAGGGTAGCGGTTGTACCGCACTCACCAAATTGCTACATCTACAGCTGGGAGACAAGTCGCCCATTGAGGCAGACCAAGTTCCGGCTGTATAAACATACACACGCCAATTTACTTCATTTAGCACGCGAGTCAGCGTACCTTTGCTGGTGCGATATCACGCGCGTGCAAACGCGCTACAAAACGCTTTGCTTGCCGCAGTCGTTTTGGCCCTGTGCCTTGGAAGAAGATATCCAAGGATGGGACTCCGACTCGCCGAAGGTTACGCGAGCGGACCGAGACAATAGAGCGCGAACCCGCATCAGACATTGTTGCACGGGCTTCGGATGCGCAGGAAGCAATTATGGCTCAACCGCCCACGACCACGCATTCGTTGTTCGGCGCACGGCTCTCCCATCAGCCGCAATCGAGCGCCATTGAGGGCGCCGTTTGTACGCTTTCGGTTTGGAAGGCACGGCGACAAACATCGACTGAACGTGATTTGCATCGTTTGCGCGCTCGTCCTCTAAAAAACGTGATGGAGAATGGGGAGTTTTTGCACACCGCGTTTCCCCCTCTGCTAAGCCCTTCGCAACGAAGAAGCCGCCACTGCGCCTGCGCGCCGATGGCCTTGACTGTGGAGTTCCGGGTGTCGTAGCGGGTTGCGGAGGGCGTTGCGGGACAGCGAAAACGATCTACGAAGGCTCCTTTATGTGAGTGTAGTTATTAGCGTATAGCTATGAGAAGCCCTAATTTGTGCCTCATCGCAAAATTGCACGAGGTCTTTGTTGTTTGCTTTACGCATTCGCAAACATATAATAAGATAGCTTGGTTATGGCGTGCCGTCGGAAAATAATAACAAAAGAGCATTTTACGAAAGGAGGTAAATTGTAAGCGTTGCAGTTGAGGCGTTACTTTAAAAGGATCAAATAGGTGAAACTAAAATGATAAAGTCAAGAAATGTTTCCCGTAAACACGTATTTGCACAATAGTATCGTCTATTATTATACTGGCATTTTACAATAGGGAGTTTTCGTACACCGCGTTTCCCCTCCGCTAAGGCCTCCGCAACGAAGAAGCCGCTACTGCGCCTGCGCGCCCATGGCCTTGACTGTAGAGTTCCGGGTATCGTAGCGGGCTGCGGAGAGCGTTGCGGGACGGCGAAAACAATCCACGAAAACTCCTTAGTAACAATCGGCATATTACAGTAGCATCGATATTATTTCGTAATGTTACGTTTAAACAAAACAAAAAAATTGCAGCGACGTTTTTTTTTTTGTTCTTTTTTAGAGTCCTCTAAAGCATAAAATGAAGTATTTAAGGTGCGATTGTTTAAAACTATTTAGTGAAAAGACATTGAAACCATCGTTTCGGAGAATGAAGACGACTAGGAAGAAATTGAGCGAGTTGGTTGATCATCTGACAAGGTACAACAGCGCAAAGACATGACTGTGACACAAGAAACAAGGATAGCTACAGAGATAGTGCTGACTTTCAACAGTTGAAAGTCAGCGCTGTGTCTGTGCCTTCCTTGTTTCTTCTTTCTGTTTTCTTTTTTTTCGCGCTGTTTTATCTTGTAAGAGTGAAGAACCTGTATTTGAATAAAATTTCCCCGTACATTAAGCGGGGAAACTGGGTGCCTAGATCACGTGGTATCGATTTCCACGCTAAATTCAGCGGGGAAAATAAATTGATGTATAAGTCATATGACGTCAATTTTCCACCTAGATTTTGCGTGAAATTGTATTGATGTATGTGTTACGTGTCGCTAGGTCACGTGGCGTCTATTTACCCACCAGATTTAGTGGGTAAGCCGAACCAGAGTCCTTATAAGGACTCTGGCCAGAACGAGTGGGTCACGTGACGTCACATTTGTCCGCTATATTTAGCGGGAAACTAAGTTGATGTAAACGTCTCGTGACGTCAGGACACGTGGCATCACATTTCCCCGCCAAATTTAGTGAGGGAACTGAATTGGTGTATAAGTCATGTCACTCGACATCAATTGTCCCCGTCGGCTTTGGCGGGAAAACTTAATTGGTGTATAGATCACGTTATGCCAAGGACACCAATTGACGTCAACTGACCTAAACACCGAAACTCACAGATGAACAAATTTTTGGGATGGTGTTCCGATGAAAAAAAAAAGTTGATGAAAAAAAGATACCTCATTACCGGAAAAGTCAAAATGTCATCGCCCACTTTCCTCCTAGCTATTTCTTCTCTCGACTCACGAAGACTCAAAGCTTCGTTCTTCATCTGGAGAATATTATAGCAATATATTTCATTCTTATTCAAGCATGTTTCCTTGTGTCTTTTCATAGTTCCTTTCTCATGCCTATCTACTGTGTTGCCTTCCAATAATCCTGTCTTGGTACCTCGCTATCACTCTTGGCGGAGACGATGGTCTGCGTGCGCCAAATCTCCGCCGCCCGCGTCTTCCGAGCGAATCGACAACGAGCCTCTTGAAACGCGGCCGTGCTAAAAGTCCCTGGTCAAGACCAGGTAAGGAGGTCGGCCGTAAACTTGGCATCTTCGCACCGAACCATAAAAGCCAGCGCTCATCCAATTACGGCGTCTAGTTTCGTTTTCGCGGCAGTCGCCCCCTGGCGGCCGCTTCAGGAACTGGACACGTCTTGACCTCCGGGGAGGCCATCACCTCTGGCCTTCTTCGTCGTGGATTCTTCGGTGGCCTTTCCGTCCTCGCTTGTTTTGTTTCGCGTGGAACGCAAGGTCACGTGTTTCTTATTTTCAACGAGGGGAGAGGAGCGCGGCGCTGCGGCATGCACCCCGCTGCCGATGATGGTGATGATCATAAATTAAGGATGATGAAAACCAGTAGTCCTTGAACGATTTCGCCTCGTCTGCCCCCGCGCCTCACTTCCAAGCCTCGTTCGCTTGTAAAGATGCGTTCAGTGTCGGTTACCGCTCGGCAACCCGGAAAGTGTCGCCCTATTCTCGAAAGAAAAATACCCGGCGTGGGCCTGCATAAGGATCGAGGTTAGTGAGGAGTATTCAGGGTAGCCGATACGGTGTTAGCCTCCGCCGCGCGCCGAGTGTGGATGTTTTGGTGTTTGCCAGTTCGGTCACGAGAAGTGGTCATTATTTGTTGGCGCAGCTGCCCTTGGGCTCATAGCTCTCTTTTTCTCATCCGAGACCGTTGGGTGTAGCTTGAGCTCCACGCGTTTGCAAGAATCTGTTGATTTTAGCCGCTCTGGCGTTCCGGTGAACCTCTCTATTGTAAATCTGCATCGAAGGGCTATGACGTTTTCACATGTTGTCTAACACAAAATGAAAGTATCCGGTTCCACATCCTCAGATTTACGGCAAAGACTGTTCTTCAACCTTGGCAAATAACACCCCGGAAGTGGCTCGGCACATACATGCTTCCAAGGTGAATAATACACTTTCACTTTGTTCTTGTTTTACGCTTGCTCCGTGTGTTTGTGACTTGTTTTTGAGGAATGCTACGATTATTATTGACGCGATTCGTTGTTGTCTTTGGCATTTTTTGTAATCTTCTTCATCTTCAAATGATTTTGCGATATGTTCTTCACATCCTTGGTTACTTTCCTGTTCTTGTAACAAAAAAAATTAAATATTTCGCAATTACTCAGTTATTGGTAAAAAAGGTTTAATAAAAAACGTCCTTCATTGATGTTCACTGTATACGCGGTCGAGGACACGTAGACGTTTAAAAATATGCCCCATAGGTCGCCTTTTTAGTGCGCAAAACGGAGAGGGCCGACGCGAAGACAGAAAGAAAATAATAAAGCGTTTGAGCAACCTGAACATCCTCCTAGCCTCGCGATCCGCAAGCATCCCCCGTCCATTTACTCTGTCGCTCCCGGTATAACAAGCCCGAATTTTAGGGTTCCTAGCAGGATATTGCAGTCGCACAGCAGGGACGTGCTTTGCCAAACGCTCACTCGATTATCGCAACTTTAGCTGGCAGTCTCGCTGAACCGAAATGCACTTCCACGAAGTTTATCAAAAGCAACCCTCCAACCCGCATCCCGAGATAGTTTGCCCGCTCCTCTGCGCTATCGCCATGGACACGGCACACCGTCGAAAGAACCCAGAGCGATTATCCATACGCTATGGAGTAGTAGCTGTTGAGGACCGTGGCACTCATTAAAACTAATACATCGAGCGATGGAAAAAGAAAAACAAATCTAAGTCGGTCGTTCCTTTCTGAAGGTTATATACCGCTATTTTTGCGGACTTCGAAAGGAGGAAGCAATCTTCTTTTCGGTCAACACACTTTCGCTGGTTTTCCTTCTACCGGGCTTGTACACTGGTGGGTCGTCAATTGGAGGGGCTATTTTGCTCGCCACTTTAGTTTTTTCTTTTCTTTTCCTCGGCTACTGTTGGTTCTTCTCCGTTCAATAGCTGTATTTTCTCCTTTTTTTTTCTTTTTAATAAAGCCTACCGAAAAACCAACCTTGTCTTTTCAGTAGACAGCAGTTGGAGAACATCAAATGTTGTTCAACTGCTCGCCTATACCCAAAGGTATACACGGCGTTCGAGATGATATGCGAAGACAGCAAAATACATCCCGGGCTGGTCTGAGCAATCTGAGATGAAAACATTCAATATAGATATAGGTAGAATAGAAAACAAGATGTGGATAGGAAAAGGTACAATCGCGAGGGGAGAGGGGTCTGTCGTGGATGCTTTGCGTTTCACGCTTTGAAGTTCACCTTCTTTTCCGTTGCCTGCGGCTGAAGACGACTTCGCCGCCACCGCCTGTCAACCGAGCAATGGGGCCTACTTTCGGCTTCTTGATTTTGAACCCACAGTTTCGCTATTCGTACATTCGATATAAGTGTTCCTTTTTGTCGGTCGGGAAGCTAAAAACGTTTCTCTTCGAAGGCGACTGAGATGCCTACAAACCGTTCCACAAAGGGGCTTTTGGCAGCTGCCATGCTAGAGATGTTCGCGCTTTTCGCGTGGCGCATCACTGGCGTCGCTCGCCGCAGCTGACACGACGACCACGATAGACCCACCGGGGCGACCGTTCCCCGTACACCACGCTGAGACCAACGTGAGGAACAGCTGCGAGAAGTAAAGCCCCTACTCAGCTCTCCTCCCGCGCCAACACTCTAAAATATTTATCTTTCCCTCACCGGCTAGTCGGTGCATATACCACGTGACCCAATTTTTGACGAGTCTGGGGCCCTCCGGCCTTGTAGGATGCGTTCACCATGCTCAAAGTGTAGCGTCGTCTGCCGGAAAGAGTCACTCCCCTCATGGACGAGGACGAACCGGCTTGCGGAAGGCATGGGCGCGTGTTATTCTGTCGTCTGCGATTGGTCGCTCGCGAGCGACCGTATGCTTCTTGAGTTGATTTCTATGTGGCATACAAAGTAAGCTTGTCCCGCGGTGACACTACCGTTGTGGTCGTGTGTGTTGCTTCTGTGTCGGCAGATGCCCGAACCAGCTTGGCAAAGGATGAAGACTGCGCCAAGTGAATCAGACCGTCTTGAACCGCTACAGTCCCGCCAGTCCCCGAGAGCGAACTGCACCGCGATACACTTGAAACACTCGTCGATGGTCTACCTTGAACTGCGTCATGTACCAACGAGAAGGGCGATCGATGTCCGGCCCTAAACGGCCACGCAGTTCTCAGTGGCCAAAGTCACCTCCGCCCCTTCTGGCGCCGAGCACCGGCTGAACCGAATAAAGGCGCCCTGATGACCGGTAATGTAAATACATTGCGGGGCAGGATGAATACCCAAGTTTCTGGTAGCGTATACGACAAGGTAGCGTGCGAAGAAGAGGCGACTATAGGTGTTTGTTTTCACCGGTCCGTCCGCTTAGCCAAGCGTGGCACGTCATCGTTATGGCACCGTAGAGTTCGCTTCTATTGCATTTCCTGGAATTCTCGGTCGCCTTCAATGCACTCCTTTGCTGCGGCTTTTGAGATAGAGGCGCTCCTTTCTGAGGCAGATAAGGAAGCGTTTCGAACGGGCTCAACCCGGAAAAGGGCGAGGCAGCCATATCTGCTGCCGCGTAACGCACGCGGATATGCCGAAGTAGCTCTGTAATTGGTGGACTCCGCACCAGCCTCCCAGTGGAACACGTCCGACGCCCTCGAAAGCTTCCATACCTCGGATCGGAGCTTCGTCGTCGCTGCGGGAAAAAACAAACAAAACACAGTCGTGCTTCTATTGTTTCCTTGGCTGATTCGAGTGCGCCCATTGTTCGGGAGGTTGCTGATGGTCGGCGTCTCCAAGGTTAACCCCGTGTGTACATTCGTCCGTCGTGCATCTCGAATAAAACCGCAGCGTCTCGGTCGCGTTTCTGGTGCCCTCGCAGCCATACGAGCAACACGATAATTACGAGTTTTTGCGAGGCCTTTGGGTTAGGCGTTTGCTTTAATTGGCATTATTAATGACCTTACGAACGCCGGATGAGCGTGTTTTTATTTTCATTTCGGGCGTGGGATTAGTGAACTTTAGACATCTGTTGTATCTTATTTGGAAAAGAAGCCTTACTGGAAGAATTTATATATATAGATATATATTTTTACATAGTCACGAAGTAACAAAACCTACACTTTCAAAAAAAAGCCCTTGCGTCTACTTTCCCGCACAACACTCGGAGGGCCAATCACCGCCCCTTACGGAGGCAGCTCAGCAAATGACGATGCCGAAACATATGTTTAGACAAAAAACGCTAGTCTGAGTTGTGACATTAAGCAATGCAAAACGTCACGCTTGCATTGCTTAATGTCACAACTCACACTGCATTTCTTTTAGACATACGTGAAGCGTTGTTGCTAGACATACGTGAAGCGTTGTGTGGGGTTGCCTAATGTCGAAGCCAGCTGACGCGCGAAGATCAGTGTGATACCTACACCTCTAAACTCGTCAAACACAAAGTTGGGGCCGAACTTGACGGAGCGCCACAGATTGCCCTATCACGACGATGACTTCGCGCTTTTTTCGCCGACTTCCAATCGGCGCGCTCCGCAAACTTTCTGCTCCAACTTCGTGTGTGACGAGTTTAGGGCCCCTAGTGACTATTCATTAAAATTGTTCGACTCGAAAAAGAAAAAAAAAACTGGCTTTCTTTTGTTTGTAATAGTTCCGCGGTTTAGGAGGTTTGAGTATAGTTAAACAGTAACAATTTTGTTGGCGGGCGCTTAGAGGTTATGAATGCTAACCAGCCAGGTCATCGGCTACTCTTGCCTCTATCCTGGGAAAAGTGGCGCCATTTATTGTTGTGGAAATGCTCGAGACACGTGCCGCGCGCCCAGAGCCGTATATGTAGAGAGTTTGGTCAATGGGAGGCGCAGGCAGAGCCAGGGCGTGCGGCAGACTCGGAAAGAGGGCTTGGAATGCTCTCTTGACCAACCAGAAGCCGAAAAGAGTCCCCTAGCGGTGGTAGTGAGAAACAGTTCTGATCAAAGGTCTATGTTCGTATATGGTTTTAATAAGCGCGTAAGAGTGAAGTGTAGTAACTCTTTGTGGTTGAAAATAGGGTGCACGTGTTGTTTTGATCATGATCATGCAGAGAAAGATGTAAGAAACGAATGCGCCGCTCAACTCTGTTTTGCTCGGACAGAGTGTGACCGCTGGGACGGCAGATTCCCGGCCCTCGGCGCTTGGCGTACGGATTATGTCGATCGTTCCGCTAGTCGCACTCTTCCACCATCATTTTGGATGAGCGTTATTGAAACATCACGTGTACCATATTTTCAGTCATCGAGAGTTACTCCAGTGTAGTTATCAGGTTTGTTTCTCGCGACCACCGCCAGGGTATTATTTCTGGCTTCTGGTTGGTCACATTCGAATTGCTGAAGACGCCCTGGAACACTCTCAGCCCGCTTTCGGCCAATGGCGCCTTCTCATTTATCTCCTATACTTCCCAACGAATGGCCAAACTCTCCATATACACGGCTCTGCGCGCGCCGCTTATGCGAAGAACATGGCGTCTGAAATCTAGATCAGTGCTGCGCTGTGCCGCCTTGATCGTCCCAAAGGCAGCACGCTGCACGTGCCTTCGTGCATCGAAGCACCTTGCGCTACTTTTGGAACAACAAGGGGCTTTAGGTCGAATGAGCAGCGGCTGCAAGAAGTGCCAGCTCCAGACGACATCATCACAAGCAGCCGGGTGGTGTCAACTCAGCGATCGGGAGCCCTTGGCCGCGTTAGCCGAACCCGAGGCCCAGTGGAACGTTGACACAGTGCTCGTGTACACGCGTGGCTTCGTCTCAAAGTGATGACGTCGATGGTGCACAAAACCGGGATACCCCATCTCACAAGCATCTGCTGTGCGGACAAAGGCACGAGCGTGTGACTTTGAAAAGTTTGAAAAGCGCCTCCCCATGCACGAGTTCTCGTACAAACGAAAGCATTCTGCTGAGCTCACGCGCCTGTGCCTTCAGCTTTACTGCAGGGGAAGTGAATCTGACTATGAAGGCCCCCTATACGCACATTTGCATTTGAGAGCGTTTGTGTGCGTTTGACCGCGTTGCGTCGAAAAACGAAAGCGAGTCACCGGTTCATCTGTGCTTCCTATGAAGCGTGGAATCCGATTCAAGGAATAGTTTGGCAGGCGACGTAAGAAGCAGGGATGTCCTGGTTTCTTGCAGCCACAACGCGGTCAAACGCACTTAAACGTTTTCAAACGCAACTGTGCGTAGGGACCTTTACAGCGTCCTATCACGAGCGGTCTCCTCGCTTCTTGAAAAGGAGTCTTCAGCAAATGGCATTTTATCTGTCAATCTTTAATTACACCGAACGAGAGGTTTCTATTGAAAACATGACCCTATACCTCCTCCGGAGGACCACTCCGAAAATACCAAAATCTCGAGAAGGTCACTGAACTACGCCTCGAGCGCCATTACAATCTCGGCGCACAAACAAACTGCCGACCGGGCGCCACGGGATTTACCCGTACACCTATAGGCCCATAAGAAATGTGGTCACGTGTCGCAACGCCGAGCGTTGATTGGTCCACCCAGCGGGTCCCTTCATACCGAACTGTCGTCGCTGCGCCGAACGCGGCCTTCTCTGTCCCGCCCCAATTAAACGCGCCAGAAGAAAGCCCCGCAGCGCGCCGCTAAACTGTCGAGATTACAACAGAAACGTCCCAGGTGCGACTCGAAGATTATGTCCCAACTGGTAGAAAAAGCAAACTCTTTCCCAGCGCGCGCGAGCGAAGCGCGCGACCGGGTAATCTCAATCCCCGTTCCACGAAGACGCGCGGGTTACGGCGACGACGACGCGCTGGGATGCTCCGGCGGCCAAGACGCCCGCCGCATAACGACCGGGCAGGCCGGCGGCCGTAATCAACTTTCCGCACGGACAACAACACCTCCTCCGCTTCCCTTGGCGCGCACGCAGCCCTTGGCGAAACGATCAAACAAAAGCGCACAAGGTAACCCGTTATACAGGCGTCTACAACCTTAACCGCGCATATGCATCAGAAACTCCAAACAACAGACACCGACTGAGGAAGCGCGAGCAGAAGAGAACGCGTGTCCGATGGACCAACACCGCCTAGAAGACAAGGCCCACGCATGACGTCATCGGGGGTGGCTTCCCGACCCCCTCAAGCGGCAACCATGCTGAAGTTTGACGCGTCCGGCTTGGCGTCCAAGCGTCGCACTCGCCGCGAGACGCACTGGAGGCGACGCTGACGTATGCTAGGTGGCGCTGTGTTCATGGAGTAATGGAGTAATGACGTTTAGGGGGGGGGGGGCGATATTAATTGGCTCTATCACTCCGTGAAGGAAACGCTGTGGGGAGGGGGAGGGGGAGTGAATCTGGAGATCCTTCGACGCTCGGATGCATCTGGGACGTGGCCTCGATGCAGGGAGCCGCGGAGGAAATGGTCCTCTCGTGTTCATCTGCCGTCACAGTTTGCGTTTGGCCGCCGCGTTCCGATTTCGCGCCGATATACGCTGCGTCCGAATTACGGGACGGGACGGCCCGTGTGGGAGCGCTGGTTCCAGGATCCTGAAGGAGCTACATATTATTTTACTTTTTTCTTTCTTTTTCTTTTCTAGCGGGGGGGGGGGAGGGGTCATGTGACCGTGTTCCAATTTGGCTGTAAAACGCAGGCGCTAACAAGTTTATTGGCCGCCTCCGGCTAAAGCATTGCGCGAAAGAAAGAGAAGAAAAAGAAAGGACACGGAGATCCTTTACAGACGTTATTGGGGTGCGGCGCCGTCCGGAGTATAGAGTTATTATGTCATCCGAGGGGCCTCCAGGGCGTGTCTCTCGACGTCTCGGTAATTCCCGAGGCGTGAACGCTGCATTAGGCGAGACACTTCAGATACTGAATTGCACTGCGCATCTGAGCCCTACATATTAGCCCAGAATTATCCAGAAGAAGCCCCAAGGGCCAATGTGTAGCTAACTAGACGTGGATTAGAAGATATACGTACCGTCCCCATTCAGGAGCCAGTCGAGATTGTTAGTAATGAAACACCAACAGTAGCAATGAAGGCTCCATGAGCCGAAAACCGGAGATGTATCTATACTGCTAAGCGCGTGGTCGCACCAGTTCGAAAAGTGAAAAGTGGGCCAGTTTCGAATGTAGCCATGTACGTATACTACTACCCCTTTCCCTAAGTCGCCTGCTGGATAAAAAAACAAACAAAAAAGACTGACTATTGCGTAATTGCGTTAGGCCAAGACCACGGTAATCCAGAAAGGCGCACGATGAAAAGCAACTTGTGTACGGCTTGAAGTTTGATGCCATCCTCCACATGTGGGGTTTTCATTTATTTAACCTCGCCGCAGCGGCGCCTCCGCCGGAACTTCCTGACGCGGTTATGAAGGCCACACGTCTTCGCTTCATTCGTTCCCCAGACAGAAGACGATCCTTTAGTATCCATATCGCAACACCGTGGTCACCTGACGTAACGCAAAAATCCGGGACAATCCCCCGCCGCGTATACCTGGGCAGCAAACACGGCAAGGGCGCCCTCCAAGATCCAATCCCGGCCAACCGCTCCTCCACGCCCAGCGATAACAGCGATCACCAACGCTCTGCAGTCGGGAGGAGGGGGAAGAGTAAAGCGGACGCATTAGAGGCGCGCCCGACCTTGCTCGGGTAACTTGGGGCGACGTAATTCCTGCAGCCGGCCTAGATGACAAGTCGGGTGCCTCCACGCCGACCTTATAAAGGCGCTTTTGGGCAAAGAAAGATGAAATCAAATCGGTGACTAGCCCTTTTAAATGACCCAAATTATTGACCGCTCTCGTTGCTTCGAAGATTTTGAGCTGCAGGGTTGCCGGCTCGCGGCGTCTATCTACTCTTCCGCTCGCTTGTCTGGCTCTGATCTGGCGTCAATCACGGCTCCCGATTAAACGGACAACCTGAACTTGGTTGGTTGGTTGCGGAGCTCGCGCGTGGCCTGATCTAATTTTCCGTTTTGCGATAATTTTTGTTCTCCGTTCGTCCGAGCGGGTGGCTTGTGTCTAGTTTCATTCGATTCGCTGCCCTCCGATGAAATGAGCGCTGCTCCAATTTGTGCATCGTTTAACGCCTGGATGTTGAGGTGTAATCGAAATGGAAACAGAACGTTGTGTCAGCTAGGAGAAGGAATTATGTCAACGTTGTTGTCGTCTGGGCCGCATTTGCTTTATCATAGTTATTGAGGATCGTTTAGACTGCAAAACAATTTAGACACATTTATCGACTCAGAAGCATCGCAGCGCCGGGCAATGTATGACGGATATTAATTAACTTACATAGTAGTAGTAGATTGGGCTTTTATGACGCAAAGCATTTAACGGATATCATCTATGTCCAATTAACGTAGTATAAATTGGACCATATATCGGCGTTCGAAACTGACAAGTAATTCAGTTTTCACCTGTGAAAAGATAGTGACCCGGTTCCGTTCCTATTCAACGCCCAGGTCGGGGCAGAACTCAAAGGGCATATAGTAAGCGCCCGTGCTGAGGCTAAATCAACGTAAATACGTTTAATCCTTAATCTAATTCCAAAATGCGACTGTCATCGAACTTAGCTGCAAGCTGGGTACCAAATGGAAGTTGTATGATTCCAGTTACTAAAGATGCAGTTGTAGTTTTAAAAGTTATTTTTTTAATCGCCAAGACTACACTAACTTAAATACGTTCGCTTAGTGACCTCACCCTGCAGAAGCAACGGGTCACGTCACGCGCATGACACCAATCACGTCACGCTACGGCGTATGGCGCCTCCTGCACGCGATGCGTTCGGCGCCGTCGACTTAATGCAGTCCGGTCGACCACGGCGCGCCGCCCTGCGCGCCGTCCACAACCGACCGTATGCAAACAGCCCCGGCGCCTCGATTGTTCTGCCGGCGTTTCCTCCTGTCCGAGACGCGTGGCTGTCTCTGCCGAACGTCCGACTCTAGGTGAATGAGGGTTAGTCCATGCGTAACACGGGATCTATCCACACATCAACTTTGTTTCTGACGTCACGACCCGGAGGCGGTTGCAGAGCGACGCGCGCGCCGAGGCTTTGAAAAGCCTGATTACAGCGCATTCGCAATGCTTCAGTGGGCAAACGCGCTTTTTAACGCAATTCCTTTATAACGAAATTTGTTTATAGCAATTTCGCTTATAACGAATTTCGTTTATAACGAAATTCGTTTATAACGAAATTCGTCTATAATGAACAAAATTGGGGGCTTCAAATGTCGAGCTCCTATGAACCTGTTGTTTGTATAAAAGTTGCTATCATTCCGTCGCAAATGAAAGAATGTGCTCGATGCCGCTAACCCGGGATCTCTAAAGCTTATTAAGCGGTAGTAATGGCACGACCGCACGCCGATACGACGATCATCCATATCGAAACAAACAAGCAAGGGCGGTGATCGAACGCAGGAATAATCCCCAAGCTATGCAGCGCGATGTTTCGCTTCGCGTGCTCTGAGCTATACGGTGTGCTAACAGACTTGGTCAGCAATCCCACTGAAGTTAGGCTTAAGGGCGATTCACACGCACTCGCGCTGAGTCCGACCCAGTGCGAGGGTTGCTATGTCGACAGCTGCGTCGGCTCCAAGAAAACCGGTTTCTCCCCCTTTACGTTGGAGCCGTCGCAGCTGTTGCCATAGCAACCCTCGCACTCGGTCGGACTCTCGACGCAAGTGTGTGAATCGCCCTTTAAAAAATGTTTATTGGGAACTGCGCGGGTTTTCAATATCTGGCATCAACGCACTGGTCGCCGTCTTGAGCACATCTCGCAGTGTCGTGTCCGTGGGCCGTATGTTGTGCACCCTGCTTTAGACCTTTAGTAGACCGTACGTTAGAGATTTGCGTAGCTCGTGCCGTTACTTCGACGCATGGATTGAGCCGTGCCCGCCACGCAATCCGCAGCGCACGATCTGCAAAACTCGACTATTTGAACGAACCGCAACGTTGACGCTTTTGAAACGCCACTAGGTATATAAGGTCGCGGCCGTTATGACCCTCCCTGGTTTCTGTCCGGTTATGTCGAGCCATTTACACTAGCGAGAACGTGTCCTGACGATGCCGGCTGTGCTGGAAGGAACTCCGTGGCACCCATAAAGGCAATAACCCCGTGTGCATGTATCGATGTGAAGCGACAAACGAAGTACACCGGATTAAAACAAAGCAAGGCTCAGTCATGTGTGCTGCTGCGTTAGTGCCTGGCTGCCTGAAAGGTCGCATCAAGGAACTAAATGTTGTTTTCTAACGTTTGTATCTCTGCACTTCGGCTTGTTTTTTTTGTTTGTTTTTTTCCTTCGCCGCTGTCTGATTAGTTCTTTCATGTTTCGTGCAGATTGTATGGGCTGTAGTGTTGCCTGCGAAGATGGGTAGACACTGATAAACGCCTATTTGTTGTGTCATCTCATAAATAAAACGCTGCACTTTATTGTAAAAAGTAGAATGCGTTGTCAAGCCAAAATTTGTTCTCTGAAGATTTAAGCAGTGGGAAATTAGGGTGGCCTGAAATGGCGTCCGGTGTTTCCGCAGTAGACGGGCAGTTTGGCAAGAGCAGTACTGACGCTCATCTGAAACAGTTCCGCTTGTGTACACTATGGACGTATTTCGGCATGACGCCGGTACGAGGCCTGTTACATTTTAGTTACAATAGGGTGCCAGCATTGTGCAATACCGCAGGGGTTCTTCTCACACTTCGATCTCGAGGAGCCTTCCTCGAATGGAGGATCCTTTGCTGGTCACGGCATTGATGCGATAAATCAGTGGAGCGCAGAATCTGACAGACATGGTAAGTGAGAATGCAGAAAATAGCCAGTGTCTGGCGCATGGACCAGTGAATGGCTAAGATCAAACGGTGCTATTGAACTGGAAGGATACTTTGGGGCGGGTACGGCTGATGAAATTTAGGAGCCTGGCGGGGAAATTCCGACGACGCTTCGGAATACCCACGCAGTCCAGTATGATGTCAATATTACCCATTACAGTATAATTACACTGTGATCTCTATATGATACTTTTTTATTACAGTATGCAGCTAGAATGGCGCATATTATTACAGTAAGATGTCAATATGACGCCTCACAGCATAATCAGTGTGATCTCAGTATAACGCGTTGTAGTTTGATTACAGTATGCTGCCAACGTATAATGCATCGCAGTGTGATTACAATATGACGACAATATGACATATAACAGAATATACTTACAGTTTAATCATAGGATGATATTTTACAGCTTGGTATACGAGCGAGCCGCCAGTGTGGCGCACTCGTAAACACATCGTAGTGATGTCAATATGACACATGGCAGTATAGTTAAAGTGTAATCCCAGCTTGATACATTAAAGTTCGGTTATATATACGCTACCGAGCATTACAGTATGGTGGTAGCACTATGCAAGAGGACGCATTGCAGTATAGTTAAAGAGTGATCCTAGTATCATACATTCAAGTTCGATTGCAGATGCTGATGTGTGGTACATTGTAATGCGATTACAGTGTGACGTCAATTTCACACATAGCAGTATAGTTATAGTGTAATATCCCAGCATGATACATTAAAGTTCAAATATAGAGTGCTGCGAATCATTACAGTATGATGGTATATAGCCCTATGCCAGATGACGCATTGCAGTATAGTTAAATGAGTGATACCAGTATGATACAATAAATTTCAATTACAGTATGCTTCATTGTATTCAAAAACGTGGTAGAGCTTGAGACGAGGGCAGAGGAGCAGACTGGGCAACACAGAGCGCTGACTTCAACAGTTTAATCATCGTGAATTGGGACACAGACTGTGAATGTAAATTGGAAGTATTTAGTGTATATACTCCAATTCACGATGAATGGACAGTTAAAGTCAGCGCTCCGTGTCGTCCACTCTCCTCCTTACTCCTCGTCTCAAGCTCTACCATGTTGGTTTCCCCAGGGAATTGATATTAGGGAATTAAGGGGTGCCTTCAGAAAAATGAGGGGGGGGGAGGGGTGTAGGGAAATCACTGGATTACTCAGTACCAACTCGCCCAACAACCTGCACTGATCTGCATCATTGCGGTGCATTACTGCATGATTACAGTATGACACCAATAGGACGCTTAGCAGTAGTAACGAAAGCGTTATCCTAGCACGACGCATTACGTTTCGATGAAAGCAGGTGGCCAGTGGGGTGCATTACGGTAGGATTACAGTGTGACGTGACTTCTCTGCCGACGGTCAGGCAACCGCCGTCGCGAGTTACGCAGCGACCACCGGCAGCCCCGTATACATAGATATGCACCGCGGCGCCTCTTCTTCATTGTCCCGTCGTTTCCTCGTGCACGGGACGCGTCGGTCGCCCGGTGTCCACGGCTCCCGGCAAGGCGTGGGGACCCGCCCGTCGTCACGCCGTATTGGCGCTCCTCAGTGAAGTCGGCCAGGCATCGCGGTCACGCGGCCGCTTCGCTTGGGCCCTCGAGCGGCCCGCTATTTTTAAATGCCTTCGAATCGCGTCCAGCTTCGGCTCCTCTTCCCCAGCGCGCCGAGACACTTCGGAAACCTGGGCCGTTTCGTGCCTCGTATTTTCTCCAGGTGGCGCTGCTTTTTTTTCCCCCCAAGCCTTACGCCGTCTGGCACGGTTCTTTTTGGTGCGATTCGGAATGGAAGCTTCTCCCATGCGCATTCTTCTCTCTCTCTCTGTTTCTCTGCTTGTACTTTACACTCCTCGTTAGCGTGATGTCTTCCCCTCTTTTTATGCACCTGTCTATCCATTCCCTTTTTTTTCTATGTATATTTTATCCCCCTCCCCCTCTCTAAGTTGAGTCTGACAGCGAGACAAAACGAGATCGTGATGACAATGCTTCTTGGACCTTAGATGACGGAATAATTAATCCTCATTCTCCAGTCGTTAATCAGTGTGGTTGATTCTCCGATAAAGCAAAAACAAAGAGGGAATCCTTTTTTTTTTAGCTCAAAGCGTGGGCAAAGCAGCCTAAAATATATTACGAAATAGATGGGTGGTTCGTGGCTCTACGATGGTTCTATCGACAGAAAGTAAAAAGACGGTTGAAAAACGATCCATCGGGACGTGCTTGCCACTTTGGCAAGGGAAGAAGCTACCAAAAACTGGAACCGCAGTTGCCAGAAGCCATCTGGTTTCTGGCAAGAGATCGTTGCAAGCGGTACAACACACGTACCAAGACTGTTTTGTTACCGTGTGTTGTCCCCAGTCTCCAAGTTTTGTTTACTGCAAGGGGAAAAAAATAGACGTTTTCGTCTCGCAAACGAACCATTTGTCACTCATATCTCATCGCGGCTCGTCACGCTGAAATAGGAGTGACAGATGATGGCGCACGTTGTGACACGTACTCCTATGTAACGCCTGATATGGAAAGAGCCCGTAGCGCGTCACGCTAAAGGAGGAGAGTATACGCACCAGCCTGCTTCGTACTCAAGCCTCGACCCACCACCAGCCATCCGATATCGTCGGAAAAGATCATGTTATACTCCGTTTCGCCTTATGTTGTACCGCAGAGAAGGCTAGAAGCTCGAGCTCATAGCGTTTGGAGCTGTTCTTGACGCGCGAGAGCTTGTGCCTCTGAGATGTGCCCTAGAGCAAGGAGCTCGCGCTTGTAGTTTTTTTTTTGCGGTACGTCATAAGGCGAAACAGAGTATAGGCAGGGGCTCGTCACGGATAATACGGCTCCCGGCTATCCGCACGAAAGTCGCTCAGTAAAAGAAACATGACGAGAAAAACTTGATACCTTGAACACGCCAAGTTTCGCTTTTTACGGAGTGTTAAAGGGACATCAAAAACGAAGAGCCTCCGACACTCGCTCGAGTGTGCACATGTTGCCGAGGCTAGGTTGAGAGGCAGGAAGCTAGTGACGTGGAACAGGGCCGGTTTTTTTTTCGTTCGGGCGGTGTTCTTTACGGAGGGGATTCGGACGTTGTCCGGATAGTTTGCACGGTCCACCGGTCCGAGCCGAGAGGAAGTCTTGGTGAGCGCGCGCCTGGCGATCACGCTGTTGTACGCCGCTCAACTTTCTTTGTGGAAGCAGTTCTTCCGTCACCGTGTTTGCCTTAACTGCGCCGCCTGCCCTTAGGACGGGACAAGTACGAACGAACAAACGACGCTCGGGAGTACCCTCCTGGAATGGGAGTCCATTTGAAGGGTATGGACACGGGCAAGTTTTGTTCTTTCTCGAGCTCGTTTCGACGTTGGAGTCATTGCTTGTACACAAGCGTGTGTGGGAAGCGGTAAAAACGGTCGGAGCCGTCGTACAAGTGTGCTCGAACTTGCATCGATGGGCGATGGTTATCGTGCGTTTCGGGACCTGCGTTCGTGACTTCGCGTTTAGACCGCCAGGCACTGCGAATGTCCGATCCGCGCGGGAAAGTTAGCGAGCGAAACTGCTGCGAAAGTCGTTAGTAGACAGAGTGGTGTGCGGGATAATCTGGGAACTGACGGGAGAAAGAAAATCTTTAAAAACCAGCCGAAACTCCGTGAGGTTTTGGCGTTCGAAAGCTTTACCGACCGAGATTAGGCGATGTCTGAAGAGCACTCTACGAACCGTTGGCCTTTTTTAGTTTTTTGCAGAATACATTGTTGCGTTAGCTGGTCTACCGGCTTTCTCATAACCTTCGCCGTGCAATATCGTTTTCATGCGTGTCAGTCAGTCGCATGGTCCCATGTGCGATTCCCAGTGTAAGTACGCTTTACTACAGATAACGATAATAATCCCCGGAGAAGGGAACAAGGTGGTCAAACGACTAACGCAAATCTACAAACACAGCTAGGTGACTGGTGCGAGGCTGAAGAAATCCGCCTGGTCCTGGTATCGAACCAGGGACATCTCCATTTGCACTGGTTCGATACCAGGACCAGGCGGATCTTTTCAGTCGCG
The DNA here is from genome assembly GCA_037355805.1 of Ixodes ricinus. Classification (NCBI taxonomy): domain Eukaryota; kingdom Metazoa; phylum Arthropoda; class Arachnida; order Ixodida; family Ixodidae; genus Ixodes; species Ixodes ricinus. Next base: position 14,495 of record JAZHYW010008871.1, on the reverse strand, counting down.
CACCAGTCACCTATAGCTGAGTTTGGAGATTTGTGTTTGTCCTTTGTCCCTCTTGTACCCATTCTCCGGGGATTATTATCGTCATTTTTGTCCAGCTCGCTTGCACCTTTGCGCTAATTGCATTATCATCAGTTACTTCGGATGTAGATTTTTGTATCGTGACGTGACTTTCTTTCAATATTAATTACAATTAAATGGCTACATAGCATGGTCAAGATAATATCATACAAATGTTCCGTCAATATCTTCGTACTGGAAATGCCTTTATTTGTAATCGATAGTAATTACAGAAGCGTTCGACAAAACTTAACGCAGACAAATAGACATTCGTGACGTATATTGACTTTCTATACATCATTACGTTAAACTGGCGCCGTCTCGCCTCCCTTCTAATCATTTTTTTTCAGCTAGACAATGTCGAGATTGTAATTTCTAGAGTAATTTCTCCTAAGCTCCAATAGCCATCCGAGTTCACCTGTTTTATGCTCCTGCGCTCGCGCTCCCTCTTGGAAGCTTTGACCGTGACGAATGTTTGGAGTCTCCATCTCCGAAACTAATCCAAGGTCGCCCTCAAGCCCGACGAGAGTGCACGTAAGCTCCCAGCAGGCACGACCGGGTCCATCGGTCAGAATTAGGCCGCCCAGTGCGCGACGACCCGGTACCATCCCTCCCCGAGCAGGCAGGGCTGCTTTCGTTTTAACGATTTCCCTGGAATCGAGCACCGCTCGCCGCTTGACCCCAATTGCGCTGAAAAACTGCATACGGCGCAGTCAAGCATTGCGTGTCTCTCTGCTACGAATTGGCCACTGAAAGGCTCAAGGAGGAGCAAGGGACGCCACGTTTGCTCCCTTCGAAGATTAAGCGAAGAATCTTCGACTTATGTGGATTTTTTTTTCTCTCAATGCGTTTCGAGGTGCGTGTGCGTGACCTCGGACAGCGGTTGACCCTCGTAAATTGTTTGTAACTGCACGGCATGTGGGTACGGTGTAATGTTAATAAATGCTTTAAAAACTCGATAAATTAAAGTTGCACGCGAATTCCAGGAGAGTTTTATTGTTTCTGAAAACGAGGCAGGTGACTAGTCAAGAGTTTATTGGAGATTCAAATCGCGCAATTCTCGCAATCACTTAGGGCAGTGTGTTGGATACTGCGTATGTGCAACTAAACCGTAAAATGGTACTTTCTCCAGTGATAAAATTGTGTCCCTAGACGATTTCGAAACATGCCAGTTAGTAACTACACAACTGTCGCAGCGCCTAGTTTATTTCACCCTCGCAGAGCACTCAAAATTCATCTAAATCCGGGGTCAAACTGCTCATAGGCCTCCTGCGTTGCCCATGGGGAGCTGCGAAAAAGGTCTAGTTTGGACTTGGTTTCGGTAGAGCAAACTTGAGCTTCTTAAACTGCCACAGATGTAGCAAGCGTGCCTGCTCTGGCGCAGAACGCGAGATCACAAGGAAAATACAAAAAAATATAACACCAATTCCAACGTTGTCAAAGCAGAGGTCGTAGCCTTTTACATACTGACAAAGCCTGGCAGATCGCCACGAGAAGCGGCCACCGAAATGGAAAAGGTGGAGCGGCAGACAACGGAGGAGAGGAGAGCTACGTGACTGACGCCCCGTTGCGGCGAGACGCCGAAACGCAGCGTCTCGCCGCTGCCGTGAGACGTTGCGGCGATACGCGAGGACCCGAAAGTGTGTTTCGGGTCCTCACCGCTGCAAAAGCTGTGCGCTGACGTCCAGGTTCCCCGTGAAATGACTCTTTCATGCTCTGTGCTACCAGATTCTTGCGCTCCAAATCTGCGACCGAAAACTCTATGGCTCCGTCGTCGAACTGCCAGGCCTTTGTGAGTATAGAGGAGGCTATGCATAGGTCAAAGCTTAGACGCTGAGAGCGGAGAAATGCTGTTCTGAGTGTTAAAAAAAGGAAAATAAAAAGCGACGGGACGCTGCATGTTTTGACGTCAGCACGCAGAGATAAGAGATGCGTACCGTACAGCGGTGGTGGCATGAATCTGACACTTTTTTTATTGTCTTACGGCGTTGAGTCTAGCCAATTTCGGACGTTGACAGGTGTTTTTTCATTTTTAAGCACTGCACAGAAAGATAAGAGCTCAACGAAGGTGCCATGAGTAGTACGAGGCCCAATCAGATGAGCTGGTACTACCCAAAATGAGGGCGCCACAGTCTGTTCAAAGCTCCAGCGCATGAGGCCTATGCATCATACAAAGACAGTCTGCACAAAGATTTGAACGCGAGTCACCGCGAGATCCGTGCTTCGAATGCCGGAACATTGACAGATGGAAGTTCAAGGAGAAGTTTAGCACGCGGCATTTGAACCTCGGACATTGCGATGACTCGTGTCGGCATACTGTCTTCTGTGTATGGGCAGTGTGACCCCAGCTTTAATGATTAAACGTTCAATACCTCTGTAAAATGTCACCAGTGCTTGCTTGGAATTTGAACTGGCCCGTACGGTACGGTGTTTTACTTTGAAACAGGCCAGTGCAACGCCACTGGCCAAGAAACATCCTTTGTTGCGGTGTCATTTGAAGAGAAAAAAGCGATCGTTTTCTTTCGATCTCTTCTTCGACAAACTTGATGAGCTAGCCGGGGGATCGCAGTGTTCCCCAGTGACGATATTTGAATGCGGCTCATAGATTGGACCCGAGCATTGCGTGAGCACTCGATTTGGGCGCGTGATAATCAATAGCTCGACAAGCATTCGGGTAGTGGCCCGTGTCCAATCGCTGCAGTGACGACAGTAGCCGAATAATAAGAATGTCTGGAACTCGACGCGTGCCATGTCCTTTGCCAATCCGCACAGCGCGGTGAGCTACTGATTAACATTAATCATCACCTGGCGGCTTGTTCTGGCTGCGAGATGAGGGAGTGAACGCAGCTCGTTTTTATTTAACTTTTTCTTGCGACTTCTATTGCGGATAGTGAAAAACGAAACGCGCGTTTTAATGACCGTTTCCAAAAAAAGAGCGTGGTGCCGGTGCCATCTTGAGTGTTCGTGCGTATGGCGCGTGCTTTGTTCGCTTTCTAAAGAGACGAACACGCACGTGCTAGGCTGTGAAGATGGCACGCTAGACTGTGATTTTGTAAACATTGGAAAGCTCTATAGGTCATTAACGTATAGGGTGAGGGTTAGACAAGTTTTGCCTTCACCATGTATTTTTCAGGCTCGGTGGACATTAGATGAAGGGATAACCGACACGGTAAGTTGACTAATTAAGTAAAATTTGCTCATTAACCTTCTTAATTATTTGTTGTAAGGCTTACGTTTCAGTTGCAGTATTGACGTCAATTACTATCAGATTCAGATGCCAGTCCAAATTTAATTTGCGAAATGGTAATCTTTTTTTATATATTTATTTGATCAACTTTCGCGTTTTTTCTCGCTTGATTTAAATAGTCGCACGCCACGATGACGCTTGGAGAAGTGAAAAGCTTCGTTGTTTCAATCATGTCGTCACTTACTCGGCAGCGCGTTCTTGACTGGTCTGCCGACGGCACAAGTGAAGACGTAACTGAAACGGACCACATCACTCTTCCAAGCTTCATTATGCGCAAAACTCGCAGCGCACATTTTGTTTTTTGCGCCATTCTTAAATTGGGCGAAAAAAACGCAAAAATGTGTCAATTAATATTTAAAAAATTTCGCAAATTGGTTTGACCTCTAATAGTAATTGCCCTCGATACTGCTATTCCGACATGACCCCTAAAACCGCTAATTAAAAAGTGAATGAACAGGCTTAATTCATTAGTCAACTTAGCGTGACGATTATCCCCTTATCTAATGTCCGCCGAGCCTTATATAATACACTGTGAAGACACACCTCGGCTAACTCTCATCGTCTATATTAATAAAAAGAAATGTGTTCGGATTACAATCATATACACCCAGTATGACATCATCTATACTACCAACTACCCGCATAGTAAACAGTAGCGCACTGTTCGTATGCGTGAAGCCTACACAAGCTTGTCACTTGACTATACACCCAGAGCATCTCAAATACGCAACTGTCGAACATCAACGGTAAGTGAGACCACTGGCAAGGGGCCTCACTGTGTGGCTGACTCCGGAGCAGCGTCTCCATCCAGAGACACCTTGAGGCCGCTCGTGGAAGCAGCCTGCTCATAATTAGAGTTCCGTGTTTTCAAACTTTATTCTTCTTCAAGTTCGGGGTTACTTATCGGTTTTTCTTTTTCTAATTTTGTTCAAGTCGGCGTTTTTCGGTATCTAATGTTATTGCCGGAGAGAAATCGGAGTTTATAGGGCTTGGGTTGTAAAGCGATTGCATAATTACTAGAGAAACTATTATCAGTTGGAAAATATAATATTTTCTCCAGTAATCTTAGTAAAGATGAGAGACGGGAACGGGGCAAAGAATGTGGTTTCGATAGAAAGGAACAGCCCCAAGGACAGTTCAGTGCGGCTGTGTGACCCTGGAACAGAACAGCTGCTCCAATATGCCGAGGAGGTTGCCAATAAATTCAGATAAAACGCTTCGACGATCTCAAAGGCGCTGGCCATCGTCCCATCTTTGTTGTTTATTCGTTTTTTTTTTCTGCGTGCTCTTCAAATATATTTAATTCGATATATTTTCTGTTTAGGCAAAGTGGACTACCTCATTGATCAAAATAAGTTGGCAAGGCGTACAAATGATAACGAAAGAAATTCTGGTGGATGAAATTAATTTGGAAGTAGCTTTCTGATTGTAACCTCTACCGATTAAATAGTCAAGATACAAGTTTGGCTCAAAATAAATCTTGACCTTCGTCCCGTTTCTTTGCTCCTCAGATGCCTTACGTCTTTTTTACATGGAAGAGGCAGTGGATAAAGCACATTTATTCGATGCGTTTATCCACCCGGCACTGAAAAACATGAGATATTTTAGCAGTTCAAGCTCCAAGTAAGGATTGTCGCTGCCCGTGAGTTTGGAATATTCATAGTTCTCTCTCAGGTGCTCATGCGTTTCATCACGGACTGAGTAAATCCGTAGACATCATTTCGACTTTTCTTCTTGGCTCCAGTGTCAGTCCCATCAAACTGGGAAATAGTGATTCTTTCCTCTTTTTCCCCTGTCTGAAAAATAGATAAACTTAATCGTTTTAACTACAGTATTCCTTGGCATGTGGTGACAATTACCAGCTGTGCACATTCACCAACTGTAACCACCGTTTCGCGATGTTGTACACACTTGTGACCACTCTTCACGTCGGTATCGAGCAACCATTTGTGACCACTGTCCACGCCTTTGTGCACCAGTACTTGTGACCGCTGTCCACGTCCGCATCTACCAACCATAAATAGCACTATTCGCATGGGCGTCAACCCATGACTACTGTTCCCACCCGGCTCCACTTCAACCAGTCACTCGAGACCAATATTCACACTTATCCTTCAAATGGGAAGAATCTGAAAGGCCACGCGCAGCACCCTGTAGTCTTCCATCTTGCTTGCTACTCCCTCTGCTAGAGTCTCTCGTTTATCTTTCTTTTGGCCTGGCAATCACACAGTCAGCATTACTCACCGACATGACAAAAACAATGTTTTTGGCAAACCGAGCAAACTTTAGGACCGTGTACCGCTTAATCGCTATATTTCCTGCTCTGTTTTATCGCAGTTAGTGACGCTCAGGCCAAACAAGTGTTTGTCGAACATTATGGGATTCTGCCACGTCACAACTTCGAGACAGTCCACTATAGTGTTCACCGGACCCTACTGCTCCTCCTGTTCACTGCCCTGGAGCTGGTGTCCCTGCCTGGGGTTATAATGCCATACTTGGCCCTAAATTTATATCGATGAGCCATAAGGGCCACAACTGCGAGCTCCTAGCTTCTGATCGTGCCTCGGCAGCAGGAACGCTCGTGCAGTGTGAGCACCAGTCAAAACTACCCGCTTGTGCTCGTAGCCTTCGGCGATTACTGTCGCGCTTATACGAAATCTTATGTCTGCTCCCCCTAGACTTCTACTTCCGCCTAGTATCCTTTGCCGCCACCCCCCCCCCCCCAAAAAAAAAAAAAGAAAGAGAAAAAAACGCAGCAAGAGATAAAAAAATAAGAAAAATGGGGAGGATTCTTGAACCTCGGCAAGAACAATCTTCCATCGTTTCGAAGCAGCTGCCCCAAGTTTGAGGAAGTTAGAGGAGTTTGTTGTAGACATAAACAATAATATTAAAAAGAAAAATAGCTTTTCCGTGGTAACGGTCCACTGCTTCGCGACGCGGGTGGCTCTCGGTGTAATGCTGGCGAATCGGCAGCCCTTTCTGGACGGCTGTCCTCGCTCGTCGGGGAAAACGCGGAACAGAAGTGCAGTTTGTTCGCAATTAGTGTTTTAGTGCCCATGACGGTGGACTCTCGATGCGCGCGACCCTCGCGCCCGCGCGGGGGACGAGGGCTCGGTTTAAAAAACGGCTAACGACCACGGGCTAAGGCGAAAGTAATGGTCGTGTCTACAGATGCTCGAACATGGACGCTGTAAGTCCCGGTCCGTTTGTCGAAGGACAAAGGTTACAGAAGTGTTATCGTTATTTTAGACGTGGAGGTTCGAATATTATCGTTTTCGTCCTCGTCGTCAAGATAATCGTTATTGTTGTTTCGTGTCTCCTTCAATTGTGTTGGTGTTGGATGTTTCAGGATAGTAAGGAAGACGACTGAAACGGAAAAGGTAGATGACAGGTCAGAGGCTTATACTTCGTTTCAGCTTGGGTCCAGACGCAGGCGATGCTACAAGCGCGAGCTCCGGGCTTTCAGCGTCCCTGCCAAGCACGCGCGCTCGTGCAATACAAGCACTGTTCAGGGCCACACGCTCGCGCTCGTAGCATCGGCTGCGTCTGGACCCAAGCTGAAACGAAGTATAGTAAGTAAAGGAATGGGTGGTACCTGTTCACGCGATTACAACTTTTTCTCTTCTTCTTTTAACTAAATTTTTAAAATTGGATGAACCATTGAGATTAAATTAACATTATTGCGACGGCCTTGATTAACTATAGGGATTAGATGCAGAAGAAAAGTATGGCATCCCCTTAATCCGTTTTGTAACACTACCTCCTTGGCCGGCGGTACAGCTTCCTGACTTTATTACAGATAAACTAATAAACCAAAGCAAAAAAAAATGTTATTCGTGTTTTTTTTTTTTTTATTCTTGTCGAAGTATCCTTCTATATTTCTCGTAGAAAAACAACCAAGAAGCATGGTATCTAGCCGAAACGTTCTGATGGTCACCTACAGAACTCGACCTCCGCAAAACTGACCCTTATGTTCTGTTTGAACAGGGTTCTCTTCGGGGCATTTTGCCCTGTACATTTGTGCTGTATGGGAGAAAAAGTCGTAAGGAATAGAGTTCTCAGGCCAGAAGACTGGCGCCAGTTCTTACATTCCACTGAAGTGCGAGCCAGGGCGTTTCTGCGGCGTGTCTGTGCCTGTCTGTTTGCGTGCGTGCGTATGCTTTGAGTCGCCGCTCCTTGTATACGAGCGTCTGGCCGAGGCCGGTCGTCCGGGCGCGAGTTGGATGCGCTCGGCCGACGGCGCCGGCGAAGCGCGCACACGGCCGTCGACGAACATGCTCTACCGAGAACAAAGGAACGCGTGGAAAAGTCACACCCCGTGCCTGAGAACGGCGGCCGATTCCGATGGCGGCGGTTGCACGCAGGGAACGCCGGGCCTTTACAATGGCGGGCACGTCTTCTTGTTCTTGGCCTTCTGACTAGGGACGTCGCGGGGTCTTCTTTCCAACTTGAGGTTTGACTAGTTCGTATCGAACCATAGTTAAAAGCGCTAAAAAGACGTACACAAGATAGAAGACAAACACGGGCGCTACTCACAACCGTATTTGGAAAGAAAGATGGAAGTACATATATATATATATATATATATATATATATATATATATATATATAATACACTTATCATCACCCAGGCTACACATGCGGGAGATACAAGAGCATAAACCCGTTTACGTATATTTATCGAAAAAACGAATCTCAGCATTATACAATGCTATTGACGTGTCGCTGACGCACTGGGTCCCCTCTTCTTGATAAAATATGCCTCTTGCAGTTCGCGTGCTCTTTGAATTCTGCTTCTAGCGAGACTCTTGGTATCGCCGAAGCTTGGCTCGCATTGGCAGGCCCTACAGTGCGCGGGCAAATGTGCCCCGTCGTTTGTCTTTAAATTTTGTGCGTGCTCTCTTAAACGTGTGTATCTTAAGTGCATCAGATATATATATATATATATATATATATATATTATATGTACTTCCATCTTTCTTTCCAAATACAGTTGTGAGTAGCGCCCGTGTTTGTCTTCTATCTTGTGTACGTCTTTTTGGCGCTTTTAACTATGGTTCAATAGAGTCAACACCAACTAGCCCAACAACAAGTTCTTTTGACTAGTTCGTCTACCAATATTTGACAAAGTTCGACAGAGTTCGACTTTTGAACAATCTTGCCAAAATTCTTTGAACATATTTAAAGACCCGAAACAAAAAAGACCGTGCGATAGTTCGCTTAAATTCTAAAAAAATAATTACCGATTTTTACGAAAAATAAACAAACAAACATATAGTTGTGCTGTTGCTCGCTTTTCTCGGTGTTGGGTTCCTTTTTAATTATGCTCAAACATAAAATAATTTTTTGATAACTTAGTTACTTTGCTACCCATCTCTGCCAAGAGGCGCCATCTCGTTCTCAATTTCTGCGCACGCACGTAATAACTCGAACTTCTGTCGAACTTTGCGGTAAAGTTCAGAAAGTCGAACCTGCTTGAACTCTAGCTTGGCAGGTTCGGGACAACTTTACTTGTAATGTATAGCTCTTCCCACTAAAATGGCTAGATGCGGCTGAACCTTTTTAATCGGGTTGCGGTTTGCGCCACTTATATAGCCAGTGCTTGAAGCTTCAACGGATAACATGCGCTACGCTCCTTGAAGAATGACGGGCGATGTCCCTCTCGGAAGCTTCCCAGTGTTATTAAACCCCATTTGGCTTTTCTCTTCTTTTTTTGTTATTCCGCGATTCAGGCGGCGACGCTTCTGGTCCACTCAGTCTCAAAAATGTCTTGTTAAAAAAAAACAAAAAAAAAACGTAGTGCTCTTTTTTTGTTTTTTAGATGCCCCACATCATTGATGGAAAAAAAAAGTTATTATTAAGTTATTATGCTGGCGATAAACAGCAATCAGGTTGTCACTTAGCGCCAGAAATGCTTCGCGTGTAAAGCCAATGTGTATTATAAATCCTCCACATTTGCCCATGCGCGCATTTTGAAGCATTTCCACATCGTGTTGTGAAGTAGAATATTTGTGAAGTGGAACACAGTACAGCATCGGAGTTTCCAAAGTAGCGCGTACACAGTGATTGCTTCGAAATTATATTAAACTCGCTGAAATGTAGTGACGGCCTCGTTAGTGCCGCTGGAGACGCCGCCGGATGTAGTACGCATCCGGCCGTACGCGTAAATCATCGAAAGAGCAATGGTCTCGTTCATTTGGCAAAACACAGGACCATTGCCTGCAGCGATGTGCACTTTCGGCCATCTTATGCGATGTCTCTGGTATCTTCCTGATCTTTAGTGTGTATTTGCGAAAAAGATGTTGGCAAACTTAGTCTTAAGGGTCCTATTATTACCATAAAAAGACGACCATTTTATTTTAATAAAATTCAGTACGCTCCACAGCCAACCTACAAGGTTGTGACATCACAGTTTATTTATTTATTTATTTATTTATTTATTTATCCAGTACCCGCAGCGCCTTTCGGCATTACAGCGGGGGGTACATACGCCAAACATTACTTGAATACACACAAGCAGGCTTCTTGTGAAGTACAGTTAGGTTAAATGACGGCAAGAGTACTTGTATACATGAAAGCACATCACAATGTCGCAACACACAGCAACACTCAATATCAACAACTAACGACAGGATAATTTATGTACATCAAAGCTGATCTCGAACCCGCGACACACATTGCATAACTCTTATCTTAACAACTTGACTGATTCCAGGGCAGAATAAAAGGCATCATTTGACAAGATTGATACTACGGTAGAGGGTAAGCGGTTCCATTGACAAATTGTTTTGGGGAAGAAAGCACTACTAAAAACTGCAGTCCTACACCTGTACTCGCGAACCTTATGAACGTGATCCACTCGGGCGGATTGATAATGTGGTGAAAAAAGATAAGTGTCACGTGGAATTCCGGTTTGGGAATGGTATATACTGTGAAAAAACTTCAAGCGAAGCTTTGCTCTACGGTGTTCAAGTGTATCCCACTGTAGAGTCTGTTTAGCACGTGACACACTAAAATCTCTATCTTTAACTGACCTGCCCAATACATAGCGGGCCGCAAAGTTTTGCACCCTTTCTAGTTTATCTCTATCAGTGATAGTCGGCGGGTCCCACACAGTGCAGGCATATTCTAAGATAGATAACACATTTGTTTTATACAACAACTCCCGGGTGACTTGAGGAAAATTTCGCGTATTTCTGCGAAGAAAACCCAAAGATTTTGAAGCCTTTGCCACAGTATAATCGACATGTCGACTCCAATGTAATGAAGATGTAAAGAAAACGCCTAAATACTTAAACTCAGAAACTGTTTTTAGATTAATATTGTCTATTTCATAACGGAATTCGCTCAATGTTTTTCTCCTGGAAAATGTCATGCACACGGTTTTATCCAAATTAAGTTTCATCCGCCATTTATCACACCAAGTTTGTATTGCATTTAAGTCTTTTTGAAGGATGAGACTATCAGATTTACAATTAACTTTTCTATACAAAACGCAATCGTCTGCAAACATTCGCATACATGATGTAACAGACGCCGAGATATCATTGATGTAAAGTAAGAAGAGTAAAGGTCCCAAAACCGACCCTTGCGGAACTCCGGATGTTACATCGGAAATACCCGATTTCGTGCCATCTACTACCACGTACTGACATCTTGCACGTAGGTATTCGGAAACCCAGGAGATTACACGAGGGTTGATATTATAACGCCACAATTTGTCTACTAATAACGCGTGAGGTACCACATCAAATGCTTTTTTGAAATCCAAGAAAATACAGTCGACTGCTGAACGGCTATCCAGCGCTTCAGCTATATCATGAGAAAATTCCGTTAATTGCGTAACGCAGGACAACCCCTTTCGAAAGCCATGCTGTTTCTGATTAAACAAAGAATGAATATGCATGTGTTTGGAAATAGATGTGTACAGGATGTGTTCAAGAATTTTACAGCAAACGGAAGTTAATGAAATGGGACGGTAATTCGAGACACTGTTGCGAAGCCCCGATTTATAGACTGGGACTACTGACGCTATTTTCCAATCATCAGGGAGCGAGCAATAATTCAGTGACTTCGTAAAAAGTAATTTTAAATATGGGGACATTGATCGTGCGCAGGATTTCAGTAAAGCAGTCGGTATACAGTCAGGGCCAGCAGCCTTTGAAGCACTTAAGCCCTCCAATAAAACTTCTATTCCGTGAGCATCAAAGAAGATATCTTCCATGGGCGATACATCCGCCGGAGCGAGGCCGTCTGCAGTGTTGTTATTTATAACAGGTAGGGAAAACACAGAACTAAAATAAGTGTTAAAACATTCAGCTTTGTCACCAGCATTAGTGACCATATCGTCACATTTCACGAGAGCAGGAATAGATACGTTATCTTTTTTATTTCTCTTTATGTATTTCCAAAGTTCTTTAGGATTTTCTTTAACTTTAGTTTGAAATGACTCGAAGAAAAATGATTTTGCGTGTTCTATTTTCGTTTTTAGATTACTGGTAATCGTTTTTAGTTTGATGATATTTTCAAGCGACGGATTGTTCTTATAGGCTCGATAAATTCTTTGTTTTCTATGGGTCAATTTCCGTAGTTCTTTTGTAAACCAAGGTTTGCTATTATTACGTCTCTTAGTTAAAATCCAAGAGGGAACAAAGCGGTCTTGCAATTCCAAAACTTTCGTCTTAAATAGTGTCCATAATTCAGGTACCGAACATGATTCAGCAAGCGTTTCAAAAAGAACAAAATAACTATCTAGTTCAGCATTTATCGCGGTAATATTAGCTTTACTGTAATTAAATATGCGTCGACTGCTGTCATTATACGTTTTTACGTGATCCAATTTCATTTCACAAAGGACAGCGTTGTGATCGCTGATTCCCGGAATTACTAAAGTTGTTTGCACTAAATCCGGATCGTTTGTAAGGAAAAGGTCTAGTATGTGGTCCCCTCGAGTGGGTTCTAGCACTGTTTGAGTCAACGAAAACAAGTTGATAAAATTGTACATTACTGCAGTGAGCCCACGAGTTACTCCAGAGTGTATGCTTGGTTGGTGCCAGTTAAGATCGGGCAAATTAAAATCGCCACCTATAGCAATGCTCTCAGATTTAATCGTTTCAGCCGCAGCTGTGAACTCTGCTAGTACATCAACTGAACTTGCTGGCGGCCGATAAAAAGAACAAACTGCCAAAGTTTTACCATTACGAAGTCTTAACTGACACCACACAGCTTCGCACGATCCTAGTTCCACCTCAATCTTACTCGAAGAAATCCTCTGGTCCACTAAAATAAACACACCGCCACCATGACTATTTCTGTCTTTTCTGTAGCATGTAAAATTATCAGGAAATACCTCGCAGTCCATTACGTCATCAGTTAGCCAAGATTCTGTGCCTATAACAACGGACGGCTGAACCGTTTCCAAGAGAGAAGAAAAATCATCAACTTTATTTTTGATGCTACGACAGTTAATAACAAGGAATGAGATTGTAGTGGGCGAGTCAGCATACAGTCACTTAGACCGCACTACCTGATTGATCTTATCATCATAAATGTATTTGGTATCATTCAGATAAAGAACGTCGTGCCTGAGGTTAACCCGCGTATCGTCATCTTTGCGACTCTTGGCAAACTCCCATAGATAACGTCTTTTTCTACGTATCTCTTCAGAGAAGTCTTCTGATACACTGATGCCCGAACCTTTCAACTTCTTTGCGTTTCCTAGGATTGACTGTTTTTCTTTAAACGAGGAAAAATTCGCGATCAAAGGTCGGGTTTTGTCTGGACTAAACTTCCCAATCCTATGAGCTCTTTCAATGGTTGTAGGCGTAATACCGAGCTTTGTTTCACATAGTTCTTTAACTAGTTGTTCCGACACTGCCCATGATTCTTTTGCGTTCTCATCTTTAATACCATAAAACACGAGATTACATCTTCTACTACGATTTTCAAGATTATCAACCTTTGAAACAAGGGACTCCATTGCACGCTGTTGACTTTCGCAGCTATTCCTACACTCTGTCATGGCCACCTCTAACTTCGTAAGCGTTGCAACCTGAGTTTCCAAGGATAAAATACGTCTTTTTAAATCTTCAAGAGTAGCCCCTTGCGCTACTTGTTTTGTTTCTATGCTATCTAATTGGGCTTTAATCTCCAGTTGCCCGTCCAAAATCATTTGCAGAGTCTCCTCATTTACAGGACCTGGGTTTAATTCAATGTCGCCACACAGTAGAAGCAATAAAAAATAAAACGCAAGCCGCCGAAACAAGAAAAAGCGATGCCGTGTATGGCACTTCACAAGCGAATGAGACTTTACACAGTTATACAGCACTTGGGGTGGAACCGGCAAGATAAAGACAGTAAACCTTTTACAAGCCAACCATTCACTAACCTGCGTGAGTAGCAGAAATTGCGTGAGCGACATGGTCGTGCCGGCTCCACGCCCCAGTTGGACACTGGCAGTTGCCGCCTTTTGTAGCCCGTAGTTCACCTCGAGGCCGTCGGTGCTGTGCCAGTGTTCGTAGGCCGGTAAGGGACATCGGTCAAAATCAGCGGCGGCGCACGTTGGAAATCGATGCTCGCGGTCGCACTTAGGTGCCCTGTCGCCTGGTGGACATACTTGGGATTCAGTGCCGTCGTCTTCGAAGATTAGCTGCCGTGATGCAGCACTACACAAGACTTGAAAGGATTGAGTGCCGTCGTCTTCGATAAGCAGCTTCCGTGATGCAGCACCGCACAAAACCTGCGTGAGTAGCAGAAATTGCGTGAGCGACATGGTCGTGCCGGCTCCACGCCCCAGTTGGACACTGGCAGTTGCCGCCTTTTGTAGCCCGTAGTTCACCTCGAGGCCGTCGGTGCTGTGCCAGTGTTCGTAGGCCGGTAAGGGACATCGGTCAAAATCAGCGGCGGCGCACGTTGGAAATCGATGCTCGCGGTCGCACTTAGGTGCCCTGTCGCCTGGTGGACATACTTGGGATTCAGTGCCGTCGTCTTCGAAGATTAGCTGCCGTGATGCAGCACTACACAAGACTTGAAAGGATTGAGTGCCGTCGTCTTCGATAAGCAGCTTCCGTGATGCAGCACCGCACAAAACCTGCGTGAGTAGCAGAAATTGCGTGAGCGACATGGTCGTGCCGGCTCCACGCCCCCTTACTGCTCACCTTGAAAACCCTGAAGCGCCTCTTTGTCACCCGTT
>JAZHYW010008870.1:0-13828 GCA_037355805.1 Ixodes ricinus | reverse complement strand
TAACGCAAGTGTCTGAATCAACATTTATGACAAAAGCTAATAGTACTTACTAAAGGTTGTAACTGCTTGTAACATATGTTTCTAACTTTTTAGTAACTGAAGTGAGTAACGGGAGTGATGGTAACATTTACTAAGGAAGTTAATAACCGCTCTTTTACTCTTCTTGAGCTAGCGTCACCCAGCTCTTGAAGCTATATATGTGGCCGTAGCTACCGACAAAATCTAGACTACGAAATATATTTTTTTCTGGAACGGTAGAGGGTTGTAGGCATTGCATCTCCTACACTTAGTGTTACCCACACATTGGACGCGTAATTAAGTTTCTCAAAATATCTCGTAGATGGAACACATTCACGCCAAACGCCCATTACTGGCAGAACGGGCTGCTCTTCCGCCTCTTATGCCCGCCGTTTTTTAGGCGAGCCTTCCCTCAGGGATCACTTAAGTAATTTATAATTTTGCAAGAATATTGCTTTGTTTTCACTTATGTCGTACCTCAAAACTGATTTTTTTTTATGGTTGATACAGTGAATATCTTACTCAAAAGCAAATGTTCCCGTTGTGACTGTTTCCATCACTCGACATAACAACCTGCTCATCTGCGCTTCTTTGCGGCCACTTTCTTGCATTTTCTCATATCTACGTATCAACTGTAGTAATGATCACCAGCTCAACTGTTTTGGATTGCAATAATAATTATTTTCATTTCTCGGCTGGTAACAACCATAGTTACAATACGAGGCGTCTGTAATATGGCAAAGAGCTAGTAAAGTTATAGTAATTGCCATAGAGGGTTAGCACCTGCTGCATTTGCTGAATTTTTACTTAAACTTTTACTCTAGAGTAGTTCAGTGTGAATTCTTAAGAATGTACAATGCAATATCCTGAAACGGAAAGTATAAAAGCAGTTTCCCTTCTTTTCCCGAAATATTAAAAAAAGCCTAAAATATGGATAAGAAAGACGGCTACTGCACCCCCCCCTTTCCCATAGTACGGTGTATGTGCTTAAAATTGCGTGTCTTTGCAAACAACTTTGTATTGGAACTTTCAACATTCAGTTATTGTTTTTTCCCCTCCCGATATTTTCTTGCATTGCTAGATATGGTTCCGAGACGACAATTCTTGATTGCTCACCTTTGCCTGCTGGATCTAGAATTACATCAGTAAGACAGTAAGAGTAGGTAATACCGCTATATTTGTAGGAACGAAGAGTGAATTTCTATAGTGAAAAATAGGTCTTACGAAAAACGCTTTGAAAAGACCCTATTGATCGAAGCCAAAAATACGCCTCGGTTCAATTCTACGAGTAGCGTCCTTACTATCTCGACAAAGATTCCCAATTCCAAATAATGCTTATTGCTTGCTCGTCGTGCCGAGGAGGATGAAATCATGGCGTTGGCTCAAGCGCGATCTGCGCAGTTCAAAAGGAAACAAAGGAGCGCTCAAAATTGAGTTTCTCGAATGCGCGTTTGGAGAAAGCGATTGATTGAGACCCTCCACATAGGAAAGTTTCATGATTTCCCGATCAAACTAATGCCTAAAGTTCCATGTAATTTTCGGAAATTAAGACGCAAATGCACGTTCAGGTTGCAATGCGTCTTCGTGACGAACTTTTGTTTCTTTGTATAGATCTGCTGGGCGATCGCCTGATAATCGGGACACCTTTGGCAAATGTCCTATT
This sequence comes from Ixodes ricinus, assembly GCA_037355805.1. Classification (NCBI taxonomy): domain Eukaryota; kingdom Metazoa; phylum Arthropoda; class Arachnida; order Ixodida; family Ixodidae; genus Ixodes; species Ixodes ricinus. The sequence goes on along the minus strand of JAZHYW010008870.1, from coordinate 12,147 downwards.
GTGGGCGAGTCTCTGTGGCGTCGCTGACGTGAAGCAGGGTGTCCTCTTGCTCCACGTCTGCTTCGTGTCATTCTTCTGATTTGTTTAGCTGTTTGCATTCGTGTCTAAACGCGTTACAATTGGAAGTTGACCAATGAATACCTATAGAAGTATAAATAATGTGCATTTTGTTGAACGTATACATATTTTTTTCTTATATCCAAGATTAAACTTTGTGTGTTGGTATTCACCAGAGATTTCTGTCTATCTTGAATCTGTCCACGAATACTTTTCCAGCTAAACTTTGCAGAAAAATATTCCCGCCAAAGTTAGCGAGAAATGTTTCTGCTAAATTTAGAGGAAAATTGACGTCACGTGGCATATGCTTTATATAAGTTTTCCCGCTAAATTTAGCGGAACAGTTTTCCGCCGAATTCAACAGGGAAACTGAATTGGTGCATAGGTCACCTGACGTCAATTTTGCGCTAAATTTGCGGTTTCCTCGAAATGTGGGAGAAAATTGACGTCGCGTGCCCTATGAGCCCTTACTGCTTCCCCGATAAATTTATCAAAATATTTTACGTGACGTGAGCTATACACCAATTCAGTTTCCACCTAAATTTAACTGAAAAATATACGTCACGTGAATTCTGCACCAATTCAGCTTTCTTGCTAAATTTATCGGCAAAATATACATGAACTAAATTGTCGAAAATTCAGTCCATGTGTTCCATTTTTATTCGTCGAGATCGAGCACCTGCCCATGTGAGCAACGATAAATTCTATCGCATTCAAAGATAATCATCGCTTACAGGCGCACGTATGATGACCGTACTCCTTATTTCTATGACACTACAATTTTGAGCGGCCACAAAGACAGATTTGGGAGAGAAATCATCGAATAATTTGTCATGGGGACTGTCAACAAGAACATTTCTCCACCTTCAATAGAATGACAAAGGCAGAGATCGAATTTCTAACACTAGAGATCCCTAGATTACTGATACCTCGCCCTCACGATTGTGCTTTTAAACTCTTGAACTTATAGTACATTTCCCTTTGGGACTGTCAACAGCAATATTTCTGCACCTTTATTATCGCTGACAATGACAGATGTCGAATTCCTAACACCAGAGATAACTAGATTACAGAAACCTCGTTGTGACGCCAGTGCTTTTTCAACGTTACAATTTAGTGTTAATTTCAATTTCCTCTAGATATCTTTTTCTCTTTCCTTCTATGGGAACGTTGAAACCTTTGGGGAGCGGTTTTATATGGTGTGCCATTCGATGTCGCTGCTCAATGAAAGAAGCCCTGTTTCCGTCCCCATCCTCGATTATTTATTTTTTCATGTATTCGTAGAAAATCACCCCTGTGGTTTCTACGAACTTGCTTTAACCATCAATTTGCTGCCCTTCAATATGTTTTCATTGGATATAGCTCTCAATATTATTATAGCAGAAACAAATAAAAATAAATGCGTCTAAACAGATCGGATAAGCTTCTGAATACAGCTAGCCATCTTTAAGTATAGGTTTTGTTAATAGTGAGAAATGGGCTAGTTGGTACTTTGTTCCTTTTGACAAAAGCGCCGCAAGACAAAGATATAAAGTAAGAGACAGTGCACAAGCGCTACAATCAACTCACTGTTTATTGAAAAAACAGTAACTGTTTATACACCCCAACGGGCTTCTCGAGCAGGAATTCAAATTATTTTTTTTTAAATGAACAGTAGGGGCACTTTTGTCTCTGTCACCCCTTGCATTTTGATGTTGAATGACTCATACAGATCACTAAAAATCTTGTTTGTTAACTTCCCCAGAATTCTGTGATTTTCTAGTTCAGGGGCACATGGGCATCCATTGCAATGAATAGCTGAATTGCCCATAGGGGAATTTCTCAGAGACAGCGTCTGCTCTCGTGCTCTTGTAATTGACGCTCCTCCCCTTTTGCCTAATGTACGCTTAACAGCATGTCATTGGAATTTCATACACGACCGAGGAGGCACAATCTATGAACTGCTTCGAGTGAGTTTTTTTGCACAGGTCAGCTTCATATTTTCTGTTGTTGATTTTGTGGCACAGTTCAGACAGCTTCCTTTGTGCCGAAAACACTCCCCGACGTCAAAATACAACGCCACACTTTTTGTTTTGTGTTAAATCTTGTGTATATAAGGTATGATGACGGGTCTCACTTTTTCTTGGATATGTTGCACACCCTGGGCATCAAGGACAAGGAAGCTGGGGATGTTTTATACTTTTTCGTCTTCCCCAAGCTTGCGCCTAACTGGCCCAAGTAGGAGCGTGGGAAGTGTGCTGATTGGATTCAGCAAATACCATGCAAGCCAATATTGGCAACTCCCGCAAAGCGCGGGCGAAAAGTGACCGCAGGGTTCCTGGCGAGCTCGGATTCTCTGCTAACAAACAAATTCTCCACAACGCATTGGGTTTTCCTTTCTCCTTGCGAGGTGACCAATAAAAAAATTTGACACGGGCATTCGCTGCTTTGAGTGTTAAAAAATAGACGCGACCTCATGAGTGAAGGACATTTTCTTCGCGTGGGAAAGATGTTAAAGCTTTCAGGGAACAATTTTGAAGCTCCTGAGTTAAACACTCTTATACAACTTATGGAAGCCATACAAAAAACACAAATGTAGATTCGCGCTGTTTGTTTTTTTAGTGCAATTTGCAAATTTTTGCAACATAGCTAGGCTTCAACTTTGCTGTTCTTATCAATCAATTCGTTTTGTTGTTGCATTTCCCAGTTCTCATGAATGTCTTGCTTTTAACCGTTTTGTCGAATCGGCGAGCTGGCTAATCTCGTTAAGATCATATCTGGATGAAGAAGCAGAGAGCAATTTTGAACCACGTGCGTTACTGCTATGTCAGTATGCTCTGGAAGAAGTCTATTGTGTACGTGCACATCTGGCGCTAGTACTGAAATTAATAAACGCGGAGTTACAAAAAAAGCAGATTTGTCGCGCATAGAAAAGAAAAATGAAGAGAACTTTGTAGAGCAAATAGAGGTGATTTCGGTCACGTTATCTACGGTGCACGAATTTCGATTGTTAGCACCGGGACGACTAACGTCTTCTGCATCTTCAACGATAATGGCCTGGAACCGTTCGACCGTCTTGCAAATCTTTCCATTTTTCAAAGCCCACATTCTTTTTATGTTTAAAGCAAGACTACGTCTCCGCGTTCTTTCTTCCTCTTGCTTTTATGTTGTTGTATTTTTGTTGCTTTCTTCACTCTTTTCTTTACTTGACGTTGGAACCATCGCGTATTTTGCTTTGCCTTGTTTGGCGTAGTTTTTAATTTCTTGCCGTCGTTTTGGCTCTCACAACCACAGGGTTAGTCTGCTACGCTATGCCCGGACACTTTGAGGGCCGTTTGCAACCTTGTTGTTGTTTTTGCTTTCTTCCCCTATAGTCCGCGATAACCTCCTATTGCTGCCTTCGATTGTGTTTCTAATCCAAAATATTTATATGTATGTTCCTCTGGATATGTAATAAATATATTAAAAAGTGTAAGCTCGTTACACATTTCTATTCGGATTTTATTTGAGTGCGCAGGCGCGTCTGCTACTGAATCACAGTTTGCTGATCAATCGGCTTCTTCGGGCATACACCAGCGCATACTTGGAGATGGCAGGCATGCCATGTTCTGCCTACCACTGCGAAAACGAGTTTTGCGATGTGATGCAAATCGAAATCGGGAGTAGTAAAGTTTTATTAAACGATTAAAGGATAAAGTAGTAAAGGATTCAAAATCGACTCTGACGCCTCAACAGACGATTATGACAACTCCACGGTGATCGCGGAGAACTTCACGGACGACAGACGAGACGCACAACTGAACAACCAGTCCTTTGTAGCCGGGTGGGCAGCTAGAATGATCCGTTATCATGCTTGCCAAGTTTAACTGCAATCAGAAACATGGATCCCCTCGAAATACATTCTGTTGAAGAACAAGAAATATTCGCATGCGAAAATGACACCACTTTCCGACTTAACTCGTCACCTATCCGGTAACATCAGCCGTGCCTTCGGCACACATTTCACTGATATATTGCACCAGAGAAGAGTTCAGCTACTGAAGGCGGACTTGAGGCCGCTGATCGACTCTCGAAACAAAGGCACGGCGTGCAAAGATTTCCTGGACACGTATGTCAACAAGCACTTGTATGTACTTTCGGTCTGCTGTGTAAAGCGAGCAAACGAAAATTCGTGCGTGCCAGTCGCTGGGAAAAGAAATGCGGAACAAAAAAAGCGTGCGACTCTAATTTACCGGAAAGTTTGAGCTCGACCAACACCACCTAGAGGAGAAGGCCAGAACACGCCTCCAGTGACGTCACGGCAGCAGGCTGACTTGCGCCGCGCATAGCGCCGCGCTGAAGGCTTCGCGCGTAGCTTTTACATTGTTGAAACACGGGTTTTCGCTCTAGTTTGCATTTCTGTGCTAACATGAGAGCTGTGAATGCCAAGCGATTTAAAGAACATATTTTAGAACTCAGAAATCTTATTATAACCTACAATTATTGTGGTGAAATAAAAGAAAATGATATATTGAGACAGATGTGTAATTTTAAGCGATAAACTGGGTGGTGTAATTGTCTCTGAACGACATGGGAGTTGTATAAAAAAGGAATCCCTATGAAATGGCAATAATCGAAGTAGTGGCACTGGGTAAAATGAACTACAGTAACAATCGGGTAAATGATGCAGAGACATTAATTTCATTTCATTTCATTTTATTCACCTCAAAGGCATCCGAAGATGCATCACATGAGGGGACATTCAAAATTAAAAGACAAAAACTAATTCAACATTAGTTTTGTTAAAACTCTTTGCTATTTGCTCGATGTGCTTGTTCCATGATAGTGTCTGTAAATTACACGCCCAAATACTTGTACGATGATAGGTGTTCTTGTGCACGTGGTTGTGAAAGTAGTGAGCACTGGGTTAGTGTTTTAGTGGAGGATTCTGTTACAGACAATTGTCTGCATTTACGAGAGCAGTGTATTATGGGACATGATAGAGCGTATAACCAATCAATAAAATATCATGTGATTACGATGAGAACATATGTTTCTGATGTCGATATCCGGGCATCTAGTTTCTGACATCGATCCTATTTACTGGGATAACTAATTGGCTAACTGACTGCTAGGTTCGCCTTAGGAGGGCGCGATCATTCATTGGTATGACGTAGGAGCGCCCGATTAGCCATATCCTATCCTAACCTATTCAGATATCAGATACAGATTTTCGATAATCGATAATTGATTATCGACCAATAAATTTATCATCGACCGATGATCGGATGATAGTCGATCATCGTTCACTGGATAGATCCATTGATATTCGCTGATGTCTGTGACGTCATGTCACGTGACAACTTTCTCGCGAGTCACGACTCGCATGTAGCCACTGCAGATGTGATGAAAAAAATGTCTACTTATCTTTACGCACGCGCTTACACTTTGTGACTGAACACTTACATCTTAGTATTTTGAAGCACTAGCTACGTTGAAGTTCTTTTTTCTGCGCAAACGCTTTTTATCGGGTGGATCAACCGTGAAAACGCAAAACACACGGAGGCCACTGCGAATGTTTCGTATTTTGTTTAGCGCCACAACTCCGGCGTGGTGTCAACATTCGTGGGAAAATATACTGCTGTTTGCGCGGGGTTTGCTTGTTGCTCTGGTTGCGCGGGGTCTGTCCAGCAAGGGCGCGGACGTGTTCGCCATCAAACGAGGAAAACTTTCAGACCCTATTTTCAAGAAGAAAGTTTTGCTAAGTTAAAATATGAAGTAAAAAGCGTACTTTTTGATTTTATGCTATAAAACTTGTGAGGGGCGTTTTCTCATTTTAGGGGTGAAGCTCCTTAGGGTCTAGCGTTGTCCGTACGTCCGTACGGCCAACGTCCGTGCTCACATAAAAAAAATTGCGCAGTCGACAGGATTAGAACCTGTGCGGGGAGACCCCAAAGGATTTCTAGTCCATCGCCTTAACCACTCGGCCATGACTGCGGGACGAGTAGGGGGCTCTGAGATGTGGTAGTAACTCAAGAGCTGGGGTTTCTGTCATGGATGAAACGTTGTATGTAGCCGCTCAAGTCAACGTCTATACAGGAGAGGGCGCTGCGGTCACATGCGTATATAATCGCGTTAAACTTTGCATGCATTGGCTCAACGTTTATATACGAGAGGACGCTGCGGTCAAATGCTCAAATGCGTATATAGCCACGTTCCATACCACACATTCTCTTTCTGACATGGACCGTTGACATAAGCGGTGGAGATGCGTTCCCACGGCTTCTTGCGGATCCAAGCTGATCCGCTAGAAGAACCACTGGCTCTGCATTTCACCGACCATAAAGCAGTAATGATGAAGTCGAAACGCAACCGGTAACTCAGCACTACCTATGAGCAATAAAAAAATCAGCACCATCAGCACTATCTATGAACAATAAAATCTCTATCATCAGCACCACCAGAGCTTCGCCCCAATCACCATCATTCACCACGTAGAGATGCGGTCATTTTTTTCTAAATTTTTCATGTTATAGAAAAGTTACTGAAAAGTAACAATTTACTTTGTATAAGTAAGCGTAACAGTAACGAGTTCCTTTTTCTGCGATAACTGTAACGGTAAGTTCGCCACTTTTTTTCTGAAAGTAACTGTAACTCTAAAGAATTTTTAAAAGTAAGTTACCCAAGACTGCCAAAAGGAAACGTTGTAATCCCGTCGCTGCAAATATATCGCTTGTTTTCAAACGGATTCCGAGCAACATTTTCGACCGTGATGCTTTTGTTCTCGTCAAGTTTTCGAGCAATCAAGGGCTGCGTCACTCTGTGCAAAGCTTTCGTCTCTAGAACGTGCTTGTACAGCTCGTAGGTCAACTTGCGACGCGAGACTCATGTTTCTTTACTCTCTTGGATCTTATGCAACACGTGTTGCTGCTTGTTCTGAAGCTGTATAGCGTTGGTTTTAAGCAACAAAAAGCCAGTAAAGCGCGGTTCAAACAGGCCCGTAGTACAAATACGGGTGCCGGAACCAGTAGTGACCTCAGCGCCCCTCCGTACGGGCAGTGACGTTATTACGGTTTCCGGCACCCGTAGTCAAGAGTTGAAAAATGTTCAAGTTTCTCCTTTCCGGGTCGTGACCTAGGTTTCCGCGTTTTCTCCGCGGCCAATCGCGCGGCGCGCTTTCCTCCTCTGCCCAGCTCCCGTATGGGAAATCCACACGAAGCAGAAATCCGTCCCTTTCCTCCGCGGAGCGCGCATCACGTGAGTCATACGTCATCCCCTTTTGACGCCTCGCGGCGCCTTTCTCTTTGTGGCGGAGGCGCGTAGGCTTCGTACTGCCAGCACGAAAGCTCCGCAGGTGGGTGACAGAGCCGTGGACGGAGTTTCCCGGGCTGTTGACGTCATGACATCCGTCCGCGGAGTTCTCCTTCGTGTGGATACCCCTTATACGGGGGCCCGAACACAAAATACGCCTTCGAAAGAAAAAAAAAAAAGAAAAACTCCCGAGCCTAAAAAGCAAAAGTCTAAAAGTTCAAAAGAGCTACATTACGGGCGCCGCGATCCGCGAGACGCTCAAGGTCATTTTCACGGCATCGCGGCAGGGGAGAAAACAAAACTCGAAAAGCAAAAACGCCCTCCCGGGTCGCGTAATGCGCAGTTCAAACCAAACCCGTGAAGACTTGGATCCGTAACCGGGGTCGGAAGTGATTACGTCAGTACGGGTTCCGGCTCCCAGATTCTGTATTCCGAGTCTATTTGAACCGCGCTTGAAGGCCGACGACCAGACTCGAGGTTCTGCAAGGCAAAATATCCTTCTCGCCAGGGGGAGGAGGAAACAGGCAACGGTGGGCAGGGTAGAAGGGGGTAGGGGAGGAAGCGAGGGGAAAGTGGAAAGCGCGAACTGGTCGTCGGCCTTTAAGTGGGCAGATGGATATTCATTTTTTAACACGCCGAGCTTTATTTTGTTTTCGGTTGAAAAAAGATTGGGACTTTCTGGATATCCAGATGCATCCAAGCATGCCTTTCACAGTTGGAGCAGTTTGTCGTCTAGATCTGATGCGTGAAGGTGTAGGGAGACGGAATCCTTGTCGCAGTAAAGAGCCCTCGATGAAGGAATCGCACGACGAAGTTGATTATAAAAGAGTCCTACATTCCTGTTTTTGATATCTCAAGAATTGAGAACCCTGCGTAGAGAGGTTGCTTGAGTTTAATCACTCTCGGAGCAAACTGAAAACTTACGACCTGCGAGCTAAATGCTCGAAACCCCTGGTCAAAATGCCCACAGAGCACCCACAGAAAATTTGAGTGGGTTCCTAGAGGTCTCCATGAGGCACCCATGGGTTTGTATGGGTGCCCTGAAGATCTCTGTGGGGTCAGGCCTGTGGTCCTATGGGACATGTCGGTTACTGTGGTGGGGTCCTTTGGGTTACCCACACAGCCTGTGGGGCTCCTTTGGTTAACCCACACAGCCTGTGGGGGCTCTTTGGGTAACCCACACAGCTTGTGGGGGCTCCTTTGGGTAACCCACACAGCCTGTGGGGGTGCTTTAGGCAACCCACAGAGTCCGTGGGGATAGAACTCTGGCTTTTATGGGACATTTAGGAAATTCTGTGGGTTGCTGTAGGTACCTCCTGCAGCTCTGTGAAAATAGAGCCTAGGATCCTATAGGACAAGTACGACATTGTGCGGGCTGCTGTAGGGATGCCACACGCTAGGGGAGCGCTCTGTGTTGCTACACGGGACATGTGTGAGGCCTATGGAAAGCCTGTGGGTGTGCTCCTCAATATATATTCTACAGAAGTCATAAGAAATAGAACTTTTTTGTAAGTCTTTTTTATTACATCGCTTTCCCAGTGCACAGAACACTACGCCGACGACGTCGACCACGCGGGTTTTTCTTCGAAATGGGCTTCTAATGCTCACGCATTAATACGTTGTGTCAACATTGTTCCGAAGTTGTCAGTTTTGTGCTCTGACCTTATCAATCTTGATGTGTTCTGTATCCTAGCGAAAAAGCGTATTGCCAAATTGCAGAGCAATAAATGTATATGTTGAGAGGCAACTCACAAATTAGTTGCAGGACATTACTTATGTGGACTCTTATTAGGTTTATTTTACAGATATCCAATGACACCGCAAACAAAACAAGAGAAAAAGCTAGTGCACAGACGAGTATACATGAACAAATGCAATCATCTTGCAGCAGAATAGTGATGAAGTCGAAAAGAAGGCCATGTTTTAATTTGACAAAATATGGAGATAGACTGAAAAACAAAGAGCAAGCAGTTTTCTTAAGTAAAATGCATGTACCTACAGGTAGCACACAGCGTCGGCCGGTATCGGGACTACGCCGGCAGGTGCTGTAACAGGATGGCGGCGCCCGGCCATGGGCGCTGCGGTGAGCTACTGGCCCCTGCCGGCGTCGGCGTTTTGTCTTACTCATTGGCCAGTTCAACAGAGGTTACAGTGACTGCCGTAATCGTGCTTTCGCTGTCTTTGCTGACCAGTATTTACATGAAAGTTCAGTAACTGGCCGGCATCGGTATTTTGCTGTCTTTTGTGGCCAGTATATTTACATGAAAGTTTAGTAACTTTCCGGAATTCGCGCTTTGCTCTTCACGCTGGCGAGCCCCGCCGTGGAAGTTCCGTTTACTATTCATTGAGATTCTGACGAACTGCGTCATGAATAGCATGAATAGCGAGGGGAAATGTTTGCGTTGATAAATCCTTCGTGAATGGCTGCCGACGCTGGCGTACTTGATCCCAGCATGGCAAGGCTGACGTGTTTTACCGCGAAAACGAGAGAAAGAACAATGCGGTTAGGAAAACAAAATCAGGACATTGAGAATCTGAACAGGTACGCCACGAAAAAAGAAAACAATTACAACGCCGAACGATACTTTTTAAGGAATATAGTTTAATTTGATGTACTATACTTAAGGTCCGACGGTATATGCACGTGTTTGGCTCAGATAAAAAATAAAAACGGTACAGCGGAGCGTCCGAATGAAAAATACACGTGGCAGGAATGAGCACGCGCTTTGAGCTACAAAAACAATAATACACATTGCTCTCCAGAAACTAGAAAAAGTAAGAGATGTGTTTATTGTTTGCGACGCCACGAGAGGTACATAACTCCCCTCAGATCATGTTATTGGTGATTTTAATTGAGTGTGGAAATATGCTATTTCAGGCAGGAATCGACTGTCGTCTGTGGTAGTTACGATGATCTAACAGAAATATTTCAAATATTCACATAGCCAGACGATCTGTCCCCTGATAGCTTATGTTATACGACATACCGCACCAAAAAAAAAATATATAAAAACATGTTTTTTTTTGTTTTTTTTTAGCAGGAAAAAAACGAGAAACACCAATGCGTTGTGGAAGTTTACACTGCCGGGTTTGTGAATGTGACCCCCTGACGCTACGAAACAAGCGCTATAACACCGATCGATACCGTTTCTGAAAGCTAGTTTAATTATCCGCACTGTTCTTGGATGTCAGAAATAAAAACATGTCTAGGCCTAAAAAAAAATAAAAACTGCGGAGTGCATCCTCGATAAGTGAAACCAGAATGTACCAGAACAAAATTAAGTACTACTTTCCGGAAGTCAGAAAATTAAGAGATGTGCTTAATACTTAGCGCGCTATGAGCTCAGGTAAATAACTACCTTAAAATAGCGGTATTTTCGTTTCAATAGTAGGTAAAGATGACCGCCTTCAGACAAACTTTGGCTGCATCACTTTGGCAGTTTGACCACTTACACATTTTCTCATTTTGCTCTCAATATTCCCATTATTATTACCTTCTTTACTCCATTGAAAGAACTTGCGCTGTTTGCCTACTACACTGACCCAGAAATTAGCATGGAGGGAGCGAATTATCCCGGCAAAACAAGAGGGCCACGGTTTGTGCATTGCATCAATTGAAATTTGGGCTCGTACTTTTTATTTTCACATTCTGCGTGAGGCGGCTCACGAGCTAGCTCGAGGTTTATACCACCGGGCTGGTGAGGACCCCTCTAGCAAGGGAGCGGTGAACGCATGGTAAAATATGGGGAAATTACTCAACATTACAGATTGGAACGTAGGCTGGTACCCCCACCAGACCCGAAATTAAATAATACACAGGCAGTCGCGTGGAGACGACTCCAAACATACACGTACCCACACCCAATCCTGGTGAACCATATGTTCCCGGATATAAGATCAGACGAGTGTACAACTGCGGGTTGAGAGGGTCCCTCGACCATATAATCTGGGAATGCTCAAACTCTCCTAGGGGGGCGCTAAATATCGCTTCTAAAGAATCCTGGGATACCTTTTTGCGCAGTTCGGACCCTGAGCTCCAGCTCCCCCTCGTCCGACTGGCTGAAGGGGCCGCCGGGACACAAGACCTCCTGGCCAGCATCTAAAAGCGGTGCCTCCTGCCTCCCCGGCTCTGGTGCCGAGGGGGAGGGAGAATGCAATTCTGTCGGACAATAAATGTTCTTTCCTCCACCTCCCCCTGCGTGAGTTTCACCCTAAAGTTGGGGGCCAGCCACTGCAAAAAAACAAAGAAAATATATAAAAAATAAAAACAAATAAAACATATAACTTCCCTCCACCGGGATTCGAACCACCGACCACAAGATCAGCAGCACCGCGCGTTAACTAGCAGACCAAACTCGCAACCGAAAAGCGTCGTTTTTAGGAGCTTATATGTTTTCTAGATTTGGTTAGATATAGTGTGCGGTTAGTCTCGTATTTAGTTTTTAGAGCGCAGCTCTTAGGCGCCCATTTCCGGCTTGAGCGGCGTCGCCGTCGGCGTCGCCGTCGGCGTCGGCGCAACCGCGCGGTGCATGTCGGGACATGTCGCGGGGTCACGTGACCCCCCCCGAGGCCACGTGCGGTGCATGTTGGGACATGTCGCGGAGGGTCACGTGACCCCCGCGCGGTGCATGTTGGGACATGTCGCGGGGTCACGTGATCCTCGGGGGGTATCACGTGACCCCCCCCTCGAGGTCACGTGACCCCACCCTCCCCCCGCGGAGAAGAAGAGGGTATACCCTCCCCTGAGTACCCTTCCCTACTCCTACTCCTCAAGAGCTGCGCTCCCATTCGGTGTTACAGGGAGTTGTAAACGGCTTTCAC
>JAZHYW010008869.1:0-13737 GCA_037355805.1 Ixodes ricinus | reverse complement strand
GACGCGCAGTGAGATTGGTTTGACATTGCAGAAACTGCTGCCGACGAGCTAAGCGCTGCGCGAGACTGATGTGCGCACGTCTCCTCAACAGATATACTTATGAGGCGGCGCATTGCAAAAGCGATCGTAGCTCTGTGCGTGTCTTGCATTGTGAGTGAGCACTGTCAAATCCTTGCGATATCAAAAAGCGAAAGCGACATTAGCTCTGTGGTATTGCGCCCACTTCACATTCCGGGGAACTAAGACAAAATCCTAACGGGGCGATCTTTTTTAGTTAATTTGAGACATTTGACAGCTTCAACACAGTTACTCGTTTCCTCGCAGTCTTTCATTCCTCTACGAGCGGTTAAAAACATTAAAAACATAAATAATATAGTATTTGGTGTATGGAAAGTTTGTATTTTTATTATTTTCTATGTTTGGGAGATTTTGTCGGGCACCTTTTCTCTGGCGTCTCCCTTTTTCAAAACTTTCAAGCGTGCGGGTTATTGACTTCAGAACAATCATCTTCACATATATTCATGAGCAGAAAGAACAAAGCATTAGTTATTTATCGCTCTTTTTGAGGGTAAAACTGCTAAAAACAACGGACAAGTAAAAGAAACGAACAATATACAGAGCGCTACTTGCAGCAAGTAGCGCTCTGTGTTGTTCGTTTCTTTTACTTGTCCGTTGTTTTAGCGCTTTTACCCTAAAAACATGGATCACCAACTAGCCCAAGTGCATACCCTTCTACAGTTATATATCGCAATCGAACAATGTTACGTTGCCTTCAATTTGTGATCTGGTGCATCCACAAGGAGTTACTGATCCACTGTTACTGCGTTGTTCTGCCCGTCTCTCTTGGTTTTCCAGATATCCTTAGTTCGTTTGACACATATATATCCCATGCTGAAAAGATCCAACGCCGTGTTCGCGCTAACAGTGTTGAACAGAGCACATAAACGCATGCATGAAGCTGTTTTTGCACTGTGTTTAATGGCATGAATTAAAAAAAAACGCCATACCTTACGAATTTTGCATTCTGCGTAACTGAGAAACGTTCCAATCTGCGTAGTACGTGTTAATTATTTCAGATATTTGCTATTATAATCAAGCATAGAGAGAAAATGCACTTACCTTTTCTTGTAGAAATACATTACCGTAATAAAATTTCACACTGGTTGCTGTCTGCTTGAATTTGCAACAGCACGCTAACGCCATTTGGACCTGTAGCGTACATTATAATAACTCTATGGTGGGGACACCAAGCTTGATAAGCACCGCCTATAGTTTGATCTCCTGTGGGGTCCATCGAGTTATCATAAAGTTCGCTAAATGTTCAACTGGCGCCAGTGTCTATTCCACTTCCTGGAGGCGAATTAAAGCAGACAGCCAGTCTACTTTTGCTGTGTTCCTGTGCATTCCTATGAGAAAACGCCCGTGCATTTTGTCTCTTCGCCGGGAAATGACATAAAAAAAAACATTTGTTATTACGGTCGCACTGAATAGTATATACCTTTAATTACAATGTAAGACTGTAATTGCTTTGGTTACTGCATTTTTCTTTACCAGTAAACGACGCTAAAATTCGCAATATTTAAGAACCAAACCTCAGTTCCAAAGCAGGTATGTAAAAACGAGCGAAGATTCGAAGCAAAATAACATTCGAAAGAAATGTGGAGTGTGCTCAAGGTTCATCAGCATCCCGGTGGCGCTTATACATTGATAATATTCGCGTCTTGTCACTATATCAAAATGACCCCGTCGTACACTCTGCGAGCGGTTAACACATTTGAAAATAAATATTACATTATGTAGTATATGAAAAGTTTGTCCTTTTTTTATTTTCAATGTCAGGCAGCTTCTGTCGGGCACCCTTTCTCTGACGCCTCCTAAAGTTTGAGCATGCGGGTTATCCTTTGACCGCAGAAACTCATCTTCGCATATAATCATAAGCAAAGTATAAAGCATTAGTTATATATTACAGTCGAACTACGTTACATGGCTTTCAATTTGCTTTGATCTGCTGCATGCAAAGGGAGTTAACGATCCAGTGTTGCTGCGTAGTTCTTGCCGTCTCTCTTGGTTTGCCAGATGTCCTTCGGCCTTTTAACACGTATACCTTGCATGTTGAAAGGTGCCAACGTTGTTTTCGCGTTAACAGTGTTGAACAGAGCACATAAATGCATGTATGAAGCTGTTTTGGCACTGTGTTTATTTAATGGCATGATTTTGAAAGCAAAACGCCATAACTGACCAATTATATTGCCTGCGTGACTGAAAAATGTTCCCATCTACGTAGTACGTGTGAATTATTTCTGGTATTTCCTCTTATAATCATGCGTAGAGAAAAAAAGGCATTCACATTCTCCTGTAGAAATACACTACTGGGTGTCAATTTCACACTAGTTGCTTTCTGCTTCAACTTTCAACAACACACTAGTGCCATTCGAACCTCTAGCGTACATTACCATAAGTCTATGGTGGGGACAGCAAGCTTGATGAAGCGCCCTTTTAGTTCGATCTTCCGTCCAATTGAAACAAAACAATTTCTTTATCTCATTGCCCGCACACCGAACAAACCCGCCGGTCCCGTAGGAGAGATCATCTTCCACTGCTGGAATCGCGAGCGCTTCGGCTCCTCGCGGACTGCGGAACATGCCGCATATTCCGGCCATTACCTCAAGACGACGATTAGGTATTGCTGTTAGTCCGCGCCGAGGAAAGGACAGAGGCACATACATTTGGTCGAAGGCGCAAACAGAAGCAACAGCCAGCCGTACTGGGCCTTGCCTGGCCCAAGTATATACTTGTAGCGGACCGTGCGATATATTCAGAAGTTCGCTGTGAAATTGCGAGAATAAAATGGTACCTTTTTCTTTTCATCTTGCCTTCGGAAAGCTTGACGACGTAATTTTAGGATCAAACCACCCTCCAGACGGTTATCAAGCGTGGCTCATAGAATGGACACGAGAACTGCGAGAGCACTCGGCTCGTTACAATCAATACCTTAGCGTACACTCGGGTACTGGCTCGTGTGCAAACACTGCGGTGATGGGAATAGCTGAACTCTAACAATACAAGGAGCTCAGCACGCATTTTCTCTCTTGCTGACACGAGCGTGTGGCTATGATTGTCGTTGCCGGTATTGGTCAGGCACCAGGCTACGTAGCCGGTTGTTCTGGTTCCAAGTTGATGAGGTGAACGATGCTCATATTTCTCGATTAAATTTGCCCACAATCATTGCTTATGAAGAAAAACTAAGGCAGGTTTATTTGATCTTTAACGTTAGGTTGGGATTCTTAGTATTTAGCGAATTAGAGAAACCGTTTCATGACACCTTTAAGTCAAGACCCATTCCTCGCTACATGTGTAACCATGAAGCCCTTAACAGTGCTTGTAGTGCACAAGCGCGCATGCTTTGCAGAGACGCTGAAAGCCCGGAGCTTGCCCTTGTAGCTTCTGCTACGCTCACACGAACGTGACTAAGGCACTAAGTTGGGAAACTCGCCCTTGAAACCTGGACCGCTGGCGTTCACCGAGACCGGGCTAATTATTATAGAAGAGCCACACTTTTGCGAGTAGATTAAACATAAAGTTACTTTATATGGCTACTGCCAGAGTCACCGAATGTCCGTGAATACCTAAACTCTCATGCTCGAGAGTCAAGATTGCAACTCAATGTGTTTTTTTTTTTTACTGTAGTCACCATGAGCTTGTAGAAAGTATGTTTTTCACGTAAAACTAACGGAAAACAACTATTTTGCAGCAAATTTATTGGAGATTCGTACAAAATGGCAGGCGCCATTTGCGTAATGTTTTTTTTTTTTAATATTTAGTATACAAAATCTCGGGGCACAAATAATATTTTTTATACAACCCTGTCTCAACGGTGATTTCAGGTAGTCCGTCCCGACCGGGATGCGTCATTTGGGTAGTAATACGCGGCGCGTCTGCTTCTGAGACGGGTTTGCCGTCCCAGAAGCCCCTTCCACCGTTCATGTTTCGGCGCCAAAATGACTGATCAAAGCCGAAATACAGGGTGAAACAAGGAGACGGCAGGCTCTTTAAATCGACCGGTAAATTCGGTTTCTTGACCTATGGCGCTACGACTTTGAGCAGCGTTGCCCACAGGTGGTGCATTTTTTTTGTAAAATTTGCAAAGAGCGAACTTACCTGAGGAAAAAGTAAAGAAAGAAAAAGGCTTAGCTCCTATAGAAACGCAGCGACGCCACCGGTCTGCAAACAACACGGCGCCGTTTCGCACGGGAGACAAGAGATGGCGCAAGCGGTCGCGACGCCAACTGCCGCCAACGAACGAGCAGACGACGCCGAGAGCCGGCCGGCGTGTTTAGCAGACAAGGAACTGCAGTTCCTTGTTGTTACCGCGCCTGTTTTGTTTCTGCGACTGTCGCCGCCTGCGGAACGCGAGCCGCTTTTGAGTCGAAAGGATTCGTCTGCTGAAGTGCCGGCTCTCCGCGCCGTATGCTCGTTCGTTGGCGGCGTTTGTTGCGCCATCTCTTGTCTCTCGTGCGAAACAGCGCCGTGTTGTTTGAAGACCGGTGGCGTCGCTGCGTTTCCATAGGAGCTAAGCCTTTTTTCTTTCTTTACTTTTTCCTCAGGTAAGTTCGTTCTTTGCAAATTTTACAAAAAAAATGCACCATCTGTGGGCAACGCTGCACAAAGTCGTAGCGCGATAGGTTAAGAAACCGAATTTTCCGGTCGATTTAAAAGAGCCTGCCGTCTCCTTGCTTTCCACCCTGTAGAACAGTCACAGTGGAAGCTATCGAATTCATATAATTTTATTTAATTTTATAGCCAGAAGGACCGCTTGTGAGACATTGCTTAAGGGGGTACTCGAATTCACATTGCTTATAATAAAATAGGGAAAACACTGATAAGAACAAAAAGAGGAAAAAAAACATAATTTCACAAGTTATTTTTTAAACAACTTAACCCGGGTTCGACACCAGGACCAGGCGGATTTTTTCGGTCGCGCACCAGTCACCTGGTTGTGTTTGGATTTATGTTTGTCCTAATTCTCCCTCTTGTTCCCGTTCTCCAGGAATTATTCTCGTTAACAAGCTCCTACGTGAAATGGCTGTAGTCACTACAACTGCAATACTTACCAACCAATAAAAGCAGCCGTGCAATTACCTGAGTGGCTGCTGCGAGAGAAATGGCGGCGTTGGGATCGCCATAAGCTCGGTCATCGAGAACGGATCGGTGCCACGTTTTCAGAGCAGGCTCTATGGCGGTTCCCCAGCTGAGTTGTTCTAGTAACTTTGGCTCACACCACGGTGTAAGATATATACTCTTTATGTGAGAACACTGGCGCGAGGAACAATGAATCGCAATGGACCAGTTAAAGTCCTCTCACGAGCGCATGCGCAGGCCCAACAGGCCGCGGCGAACTAATGTCGCTCCCTGGTAAAACGACGCAACTGTGAAAAAAACGTATGTCAGATATCTTTTGCCTTGACATCTCTCGTGCAGCCGTCGCACGCCCTTGAGCAAGGAGCTTGTGCTCGTCTTATACCATGGGAACGACATATCTTATTTATGTTTTTTTACGGTTGCGGCGTTTCGCCAGAGAGCTACGCTAGTTCGCCGTGGGCTATTGGGCGCTATCGTACGCACGTGAGAGGGCTTTATCTGGTCGCTTCACGTCGGGCAGCGTCGTCGCTTAAAGAGTATGTCTTACAGCGTAGTTCACACTAAATGGAGTCTGGCGCCCGTTTGCCATGGACGTTCAAGCGGTTCCTTACCAAGAGGTTCGTGAGGCCCGTGTCTCGCACTTTTTCGAACCACAACTAAGTATATTTTCGGAATCACCGGCCCTTACCATTTCCGTTCTGATATTCAGGAGCACAAAATTCAATATAGTTTTTTTTTTCAGAGGTTTCAAACGTGAAAGTGCTGCCTAAAACCAATATTCAAATATACTCGCACTTTTCACTGCCGTGACGTCAGTGGTTGACAGGCTTGCAGGTCGAGCAGGCAGTTTAAAAATGCACTTTGTCGAGCATATTTTCCATGCTGCTCTGCGGGTGCTGGCGTGAACTTCCAAAGCCATCATATGACACCATGAAATTGCTTGTGATGAGTTGGGAACAAAGTCAACATTCCAAAAAGTGAACCCGTACCTTCCACTAACGTTAAGTTCTTATTTTGGCCAGTAAAGTCTTTCAATTTAAAAAATGCGGTGAGGACAAAAAATGTAAGCTAAATAACTTTAGAGGAAATGTCTTTTACCTATATTTTGGTTACTAGAGAGTTTTCAGTAGATCCTTCCGAAACCTCTGATAATACACAATAACGATACCTGATAGCGATACGTTGCTTGCGCAAATGCGGTGTCGGAGTATCGGGTATCATTTTCAGAGTAATCGGAACGATCTACGAAAATGTTTTACAATTTCAGTGATGTTTATTGCGCTGCGTAGCAAATTTTGAGGCGAATCGGGGGACCATGAATAAGACGCCGGAGTATCATTTTAAGCTGAAAAACGTATAGCTTCTTTCTTTAAGGCTAGTACTCCGTGCGTTGTGAAAATCTGAAACTAAACCGCAGAGAACACGAAAGCTTTCCATAGCTAACAGACCTTTGGACAATAACGCCACAAGACAGGAACATTAAAGTAAGAGACACACCAGAAGCGCTACTTTCAATGGACTGTTTATTCAAACAACACAAAGTTTTTATTCACTAAATCGGGCTTCTCAAGCAAGAATTCAGATTCTCTCTAAGTTAAATGAACAGTCGGAACACTTATGCAGCTGTCACCCTCTTGCATTTTATGTTGAATGACTCATACAGTACTCTCGAGGTATTGTGTCTTTACTTTCTCCTGAAGATTTGTATTTTCCAGTTTTTCAGGGACGCAAGAGCATCTGGCATACCTAACGTTTCACCGCTGAAGGTGCTGCCAGAGGCGTCACTGGGGTGCGCAATGACAAAGATGACGGCGTCTGCTGTGTCGCCGACGGCTGGATTAGCGACACACTTTCTGTTTCGGAACGCAGGGGAGTATCCCTCAGATTCGTAGCATCAAATATTGTAGGACTGGTCATGTTTAAGGGTTGCAGAGCTCTGACTTTTTAACGATCGCAGCCTCTGTTTCAGCGTCATTAGTAGAGCGCGCGAGCGCATACATCGTTGATACCATTACATGTGCGGCTTCTGGCGCTTTCCAGTGGCGAGACTCTATGGCTGACTACGCACTGTGCGAGCGAAGGCAAAGCTGGAAACGTTTCGCTCCGTACGTTCCATTCGCTCGAGCGCGCGAGCTGAGGAGAAACGCAAAAAGTGCTAAGTCTCGCGCTTATAGCTTTAGCTTCGCGCTCGCAGATAAAATTAAAACGAAGTATAAATATTTTTTCTAATTTTTTTATTTATTTGCTAGGTTACGTATTTTATTTAACTGTTTGTGCTTTTTGAAGTCAGAAAGAACACCATGTTTTATAAATATATATATTTTTAATTTATTCTTACGCTCAGTTGTATGCTTCGGCGGGCAACAGCAACATTGTTCCGGCAGCGAACGTCTGGCTGGAGAATGAACCTTATTCGCGGTGCGCGGTTCGAGTTCAGGCAGGATCCCGCGCGAAAGGTATACAAAGAAATGAGGTGTGACAATACCGTGAAGGTTTTCTTTATCACCACTCTTTATTGTCACTTCAATAATTTTGGTTTCCTAATTGCTATAAAAATGATGAAGCCCTTATTCGCGCGTCTCGAACGACATTATGCTTTCCGTTTTGCTTCGTTGCGGGATGTTTAGCTACGGCAGCTGCTGCTGCGTGGACTAGTGCAGAAACAATAAAAGAACTCACAGAAGCCAGGAACAAGTTATAACCTTAGTTCAACGAGACGATAGGTTGTTGGTGATTTTATTTTTGCACTCCAGAATGTCGTGCACGATTTTAAAAAATGTTGCAGTTCAATTGTGTAAACATCAGTTGTCAGTTGGAACCGAACCGAACTGAAAACCGGAACGGATACGGGTATTTTTAGCCGAACCAGGAGGACTGCAGACCGAACCGAAATCTTCGCCGCCATCTTGGAACTGAACTGGAACTGAGACCGGAAAAATGTCTGACGGTAACTCGGGTTCAAAACGGTTCTGCAGCAATTTTTAACACAAAATGAGTGTTGGAGAAGTAGGGGTTAGCGGCTGCATTTTTCTATGTAGTGATCAAGGTGGCGTATAAACCGAATGCACGTGTATATGCGAATTGTGGGTTTTCGTTGGCGCTTTAAGCATTGGCACTACGATTAATCGTGTGTCACATGACGTCACGGTTTCAAGACATGCTGTCAAATAGTAGTCGCGTCACGTGGTCCCGTGGCGTGAGATTACTCGCCGCGTCCGAGTCGAGTTAAATTCGGAACGTCAACTTCCCCCCTCTCTTCTCCAACGTTCAATCTGCTTCTTCATCCCCCGGCCTTCTTTTCCCCCGCCCTACGTTCTTCATACGGCTCGCGGGATATAGATGTTTCGGCGTTGTTGACACCGTGACGTCGCATATGCCATCCACTGCAAGCCCATTCATGCAGAAAAGTAGCGACATCCTTTGAAGATTGACGCGCTGCTATCTTAGGCCAAACCAGGCGGCGCTACCGTCGACGCGCGGGTGTAAAAAAGCAAAACAAGAGGGATAAAAGGTGTGCGCGTCAGAGGAGGAGGGAGAAGGAATGCCTTTGCTGTTGGAGTGCAGTTGAATCGCCTGGCATCATCTCATGTCGCCAGTCAAGTAACGCCGACTGTGCAACGTCACGGCTTTCATTTTTCTTTCTTTGAGCACATCCTCCGAGGCACGGTAGACCGTGACAGTGCGCTTAAGCCTGTGTGTATGTATTTGCGTGTCTTATCAGCCTGTGTCATGCGCTCTGGCCTGAAGCCTAGGAAGGCCACGTGTGCTTTCTCGGGCCAAACCAGGCAGCGCCACAGTCGACGCGCAGGTGTAAAAAAGCAAAACCTGGAGATACAAAAGGTGTGCGCGTCAAAGGAGGAGGGAAAATGTCGCTACCTTTTTTATTCAGGGGCATTAGCCATCACGACTTTTCACCGCGAGTCGCGCGACGCCGTGACGTACTCGGTTGTCATGAGCCTGAGCCGAGTGCTCCGGGTTCTTGACTATCAGCATCGCATAACATTCGTGTTGGCTCCGAGTTCCAATGAAAGATGAAAATGGCCGAACTCTAATAAAGCCTAAATCTCGACCCATGCTTTATTTTTTGCCAGCCAACCAGCGCACGACTATGATGAACACTGGCGGCATACACAATTAGCGTCAGAGTCCATTGCCGCCTGATCTAATAGCGAGTTGAGGAGGGAAAGCTGTTTCTTTCCTGTATTTTTTTTTTGCAACTTGCCATTGAGCAGAAGGAAAACTGATGGGTGTTTTAGCAAGATATCAACGTCAGGATCACCTCTTAGCGGTATTTACTAAAGTGCGAAAATTGTTGCATGAACTATTTTGCATGTACACATCATTGGGCGGGCACTCAAACATGTTTTCGTTGTTGCTGAACTGTCTGAGAAAAGTTGTCCCCGAGAAGTCGAAGCATTGAGAAAGACTGCTGGCTTTTTAATCTGACGATAAATAGAACTACAAGTTTGTACGGCAGGGATACCTGAAAAAGAGGATTCTAGTGGCCTTTGACGGACAGCCGAAGTCGGCAGCCGCTCCAAATTCCTCGCAGTTTTGTTTAAACATCACAGTTTTTGGATGCATAAAATTCAAAGGAATGAGGAGTTACTGCAAAACAAATGAAAGTAGTGTAATTAGTCGAATTGTCACCCCCAAACAAAGAAAAGGAGTCCCCCAAGAAGCCAAAAAGAAAGTATTCTGTTGAGAGACACTGTCAAATATAAAAAAAGAAAAAAAGGGGGGGGGGTTAAAAACCTCTCTGTGCTGCAAGGTTCCTCTGCTCCGCATCTCTTCGGCACAGAGCAGACAGCGTGATCTGCCAAAACTACACCTCGTTTGCGAAATCACCCCTGCCAGAAAGAGCGTTTTCGGCGGTGCCAGACCGCTCAGCGCCGTTCCTCACGACGCTACGCCAAGCAAGAAGTAATTTTGTTTCTGAATACATAGCGGGCTGCAGCTCAAGTGAGGCAGATAGAGGAGGTCGGATGTCCTGACCCCCTCTTGATTTTTGCATAGTGTAAAATTTAAAGTGTGAAACGAGGGAGAGGGGGAGGGGGGTTCCTAAACATATGGTATGCGGCCAGCACCTGACACCCCCCCCCTCCTTCAGGAAATTCGTGCATCGCCACCAAACCTTCTGCAGTGTGCATTTTGCGCGCTCGAGGATTTGATTTTCTCAGCAAAAAGAAATCTCTGACCACTCGCATATAGTGCGATGATGTCATGTGCCAACCATGTTAAACAGTTCCGTTTTTCTGTTAAAATGTGATGTCCCTCCAAACAATATTCCTTGTCACTAAAAGTGTGGGCGTAATCAGAAACTGAAAAAGCGAAGCTCAGGCTACCAGCACGTCCTAGCACGCGCGCTACCTGCAGTGCAAGTGGTCGGGACCAAGAGCTCATCAACGCGCCTGCAGCATAGTAGTAGAGATTTGGGCCAGTTGGTTCATTGCAAAACACAAAGCGCCGATGGAAATGCAGGGACACAGACGAAGGGGAAACAGGACAAGGTGCACTCTCAACTGCAGTTTGCTTCACACGTTATGCATACCCACACCAAGCCCTGTTTACCCTATCTGCTCAGCCCCGCGTTTCAAAAATTCAAACTTATTTGTAGATAAAGATGGAGACGTGTCACGTATACATTTCCTGCTTTTCTGAGTCCTAATTTCATATGCCTCGCAATGAAATTCTCGCGACACTTTATCTTTGTACCTAGCTAAAATCTTAGTAGTCTGTTTGTAGCATAGGCTGCATCTGGACTTGAAGGGGGCCATGCAAAGCGTTTCTGGCCATTTTTTTGTTTTACGTTTGCATTGCTTGCGCTCGGAGTGATGCGCTGGGGGCTCTAGCAGCACATTAAACATAAAATAAACAGAGAAATCTGGCGTATTTCAAACACAATAGCTAAAAGGGGCTCAGAATTTTGAGAACATTTTCTCTTTGTTGATGGCATTGTTGGTCTGAGCCAATAGAACCTAAACGACAAGAGCGTGAGGCAACCATGCGCGATCTTCCTAAAGTGTTGGAAGTTAACATCCATTCATGAAGATGTGAGCGCCCCACACCAATTTACACGGGTGTTCCAAGCAAATATATGAGCGGAAGTCACGTAGCTGGGAAGGATCAGAAGGGGTGGTTTGCGCCTTTTTAGCCAGTTCTACCTCTATAATTCTATGCCATCATTATCCGAAGTTCACAGACTACAATGTCGTCACTGAACGCTCACGTTTGGCACTGATAGGCGCCGATTCAAAAACAGCAGTATGAGGTTTCTTCGTCCCTTTGCAATGCCCCTGGCACAGCCGAGACAAAGTATAGAAAAGGGGATGTCCAGAATAGCCAAGTTGTGCAAGTATCCCAAACAGTCTCGCGATGATATACTGCAGCCTCATAAAATATCAAAGCGCGCATGACTGATAAAGGGCGGAGTTGTAAATCAGGCCACTAAAACATGTGCCCGTAAAACCAAATATCCCTTTGGCCTCCCAAGACAGTATTCTGCGAAGTTTCAAGCTCGCGGAATCCGATGCTCCTAATGTGATTTAAAAAAAAAAAAAATTAGAAATATATTGTCCGTTCTTTGCGATATTTATAGTGTTAGTGAACATTTACGCACTCTCTACTAAGAAAAATGTCCGCCATAACCAACAAAGTCACAGACACGATAAAAAGGCCAGAGATTTCAAAACCGGACTTTTACATCTGGGGCGATTATTTGCATGTGGAGAGCAGCAGCTTTCTCCTATCGGCAGTGTGTCGTTTGCTTCACTCAGGTTTTTCTTCTTCAGAGAATTGCCTACTAGACCGTTGACAAGCGCATCGACGGATGCAAGTGGCTGTCGGCCTATTGAGCCCGACCTATTGAGACGTCTGGCCACTATATGTTTAGGACTTGGTTTGTGCAGGTCTGTATTTCTCAACTTTTGACCCACCAGACGGAGTTCCGTCAAACGTCTTCAGGTTTAAAACACGTGCATCCCCATACAGTTCTTTTTGCAGTAAGGCGTCGTGTATGGCATTATTTAGAATAATATAATTTATTATCTCTCTCTCTGCACATTTCGTGCATTTGCCTCAATCTATACGTGAGCACACAGTTCTTTTTGGCAAACCCCGTGTTATAGTGCTTTTTTCTGAAGCAGCGAACAAATAAGCACGTTCCACCAGACTTAAAACGTTGTCTTTCGAGTATCGTCCTCCCTGCCGGTCTGAAGCGGTTATGTGAACTTCATACAGTAAAATTTATTGATGACAATAACAAATATTTTCTTACTGCCTGAAAACACGACAACATAAATAAACGGCCTATCACCATAAAGATATATATCATAAGCAAATGCACCTACAAATTGTCTCGAAATTTGCCATGCAGATTTCTTCCGGCGTTTTTATCCTCGAGAGCATGTGTATAAGTGCGTTTGAGAGAAACGTACGTGCATTTGGCTCATTTGAAGCTTGTCTAAATAGCATGGTGTTCCACGAACGCATATTCAACTTCTCAAACATACAGAAGTTTGATGTTTCTTTTATTTGATGAACAACAATGTCATGCGTATCTGGGCTGGATGAAAACAAAAGTACATACACAGTGGCGCGTGGCGAACTATGACGATTGCGCACGACAGACCGTCGAGAAAGTGACAATTGAGTAGCTATGTAATGTCAGTAGACTACTGGAAGTCACTACTTCTTTGTATTTAACAACAAATCACCAACTAACGGAGTGACGTCATATTTGACAAGTCAATTGACCCGGCATCTTGTCAAGAACAAACATCAGCCGACTAGCTATGTTAAAAAGGTGCGCTTCAATGTGCTATTTTGGAGTCATATCCGAACTGAATACGAAGGTCCTGCTTTTCTCTTGCCACTATTATTCGCCTGCATCACGGCGCTTCAAGAGTTTAAACAATAATGGTCAGGAAAGCAAGCGTTGTCGCCTTGCCGTCTCAGGAGTTTCCGCATAAAGGTAGACTGAAAGGGTTTGTCCTAAAACTCTCCCTGATATTTTGAAAATATTATTGCTTTAAGCTCAGTTGCATCGTCATGATATATCTCACAGCGAAACGTGTTACTATCATTTAGATTTCAGAATATATGTGGTGAGAACGTGCCCATTTCATGATTGTATTCCTGACAAACTGATTCTCAGGACAAGAGCACAGTAGGACTTGACTTTTAATATTGCAACGCAAAGGTTTACTAATCACTGCGCATTTTAGACGGCCCACCAGACTGATAACCTTTAGATTCAGGCAAAATATGCTGCGACTGAGGTAAAAAGAAATGAGATGCTTAGGAGGTCACCTGTATGTCAATCTAAGCTTTCCATGTACTGTTTCATCGAAATTAAACAACGCAATTTAGTTTTTGGTACCTGACAAAAAGAAAAAGTGGATTCAACAAATGATTAAAAGCTATATGGTTACTCGTTCCACTCTTTGAAAAAGGGCCTCTTGCCACACGAACGCGGAAAATATATTCTCCAGTTTAGCTGGTTCAAACCGGTTCCGAACCGGTTCGAACCGGTTCGGTACCGTTATTTTATCGCTCCCGGAACTAGGCCAACGGAGCTTGAACCAAAATCCGTGAACC